>APFE030258642.1:0-24714 GCA_000404065.3 Pinus taeda
AAATGTGGCTGAGAGGGAGAGAGAAGTAAAAGCTCTGAGAAAAACAATTGCAGAGCTAGAAAAGGAGCTAAATTTTGAGAAAGTTACAGCAGAGCTCAAACAAGTCATTTGGACTGCCATTGGACAATCAATAACCAACCAATGGGAGTACATTGATGCCATATATGAGCAAGTGGGACTCATTGGCAGGGCAAGGAAAGAACTACACAGAGCAAGAAATTCTCTAGGCAACATGCCTGAGTTTGCCCCCAGGATGATTGAAGTACTCAACTAGGACAAGTTCCCAGCTGGTGAAAATGGGAATTGGGAATAGGACTGAAACTATTTCTCTGATCAAAAGAGTCCTAACAATGAAGAATTTAATCCAGACCCTGGACAGAAGAATCCAGGATATGCAAGCTGATATAAACAAATTTCAAAATAGGTTCCTGGCTCTGCAGGACAAAGGGCTCCCCAGCTTGCTAGAATCAGGGAAGTTACTCTCTCATGAAAAGTATATCAAGAGGGTAAGCACTTTTGCAGCAATTCAGATTGCTGAGACACCAGGAACATCTTCAGCAGGCCCAGTAACAGGGCAAATCCTTTTTGAAAAATTAGATAATTTGTTTTTTATTAGAAATGAAGTGTCACATTTGTTTGATGAGCCTCCCCACTTCTATAAATATACAGAGGCTGATGAGACCTTAGGGTCAATTTTAAAACATCAGCTGCCTCCTCCAGACACATGGCAAGATTTAATGGGGTTACTTTTGAATCAAAGTTGAGAAGTCAAATCTTTTTCTTCGGCAAAAGGTTTATATTACATATACAGGTGGGCAAAAGCCACATCAGTAGGTATGAAGACGCTGAGCCAACTCAGCATAGGTACTCGACCGCAGCATCAGCAAGCACAGGTGGCAGGGCCAAGAAGACACAAAAGTAACAGCTGCACAACACATCATTCAGCAGTTATGACAAAGCCGCTCAACCGACTCCGCACTGCCCAAAGGTCAAAAATCATTCTGACGGGAGTTAAAAGCTTTTAAGACTCATTTATGTTTGTAATTACTTCTCATCTACACACCATGTACGAGTGTAAGAAGATATTTTCCTCTCAGATGACTCAATGCCTGAGATATTTTTGTATGAAACTTCTATATATTCCCCCTCGCATTTGTTAGCAGGGGTTGGACTCCGGATGTAAGAAATCTTTTGATTATCTCTTCTGTTATTCTTATGTTGTAAATTCTTCAGAGCAGCTAATACAAAGGCGGATGGGATTTCTCCAAGCATTGACTCTCTTGATCTCTTAATGGTGTATGGCTTGAAGTTGCAGGATTCCTGTGTATTCCATGGCTCAATAAGTTTTCTCAATACTCTCTGTTATATATAAGTTTGTTATATTTTCAGATGTCTTTCATGTTCTCCATGTATTCAAATCTAAATGGCCAGGAAAAAGAATAGTCCCAGGATTTAATCTTTTATTACCCTGAACTCAATCCTAGCCGTTTTACATGTTTTCCTCAGTTAAAGTATCTAAAGAGTAATTCTTCAGTGCTACCTTTGATACTACATCATCATAGTGTTCTGTTATTTCAGGAATTCAAGTGATTGCTCCTAAATAATAGACCTCCTTCACGTTATTCAGCTTAGTAAGGAACTCTTGATTGCTCTTTACTCGTTGTTTTCCATCTTCACTCTCAAAATTTGCAATTTGTTTCATGAAACACATACAGGCCCTGTAGTTACAGCTGCACTTAAGTCAAGATCTCAAGGAAACAACAGCCAAAGACCCCATTGCCCAATGGATTAGTTTCACCTGCAGACAGACTCTAAAAATTATCAGAAGCATCCTCCCAACCAAACACTAAAAAAAAACCAAGCATTTACTCTATAACTAGCCTAAAACTTCATTAAAACAGCGTCAAACCTTACAGAGAGAGCCCTCTCTGACTACAGCTGGGCTAGAAGCTGTAGTCCAAAGATTGGTTAGTGGTTACCTCGGCCGTATTCCCTAAGGAGTCATAGGGAACAACCTGGGTGTTAACACATCCCATGTTTTCAAATGATTTTAATTATTACTTCTCAACAATTGCACCTGTGTTTAGTTAATAAATTTAGTTTATCCATCACTTTAGGGATGAAATGTAGTGGGATACATTGGCTTGGTATCCATCATCTCCCAAAATGTTGTTCAAAATATTTCTAGGACACTATTGTCATAGTCAAATATGATGGGGCTTGGTAATACAAAATGTACCCACATGTGTGATGAACTTAGAACTTGTTTGTTGGTAGCCTTGTTGTAAGGAATAAGCACATATATCTTGCTAAATCAGCCCACAATTAAAAACAAGTAATTATGGCCTCTCTGAGGCATAGGAAAACCTTCAATAAAGCCGTTGGAAATAATTTCCCAAGCTTTTATTAATATGGGTAACAACATGTAGAGCCCAAGTTTCTTATTGTTAAGCTAGCTAAAGTTGTAGAGGACATAAAACCTAACAAATTTTTCCATCTACTCTTATATATTTGGAAAAAATACACATCTTTGTAGATTTACCACCATCTTTGTCACACCAAAAAAATCAACTATATGGAAGTATTATCTTCTCTCACCCACTGAGTCATTTTGTCCTATGGTGTGCATAATTTGTTTACCTTATACGCAAACAATCATGAAGATGGTATTCATCCCCTTCCACCTCAAAAACCAATTTTTATTTCAACCATCAGTATATGCCCTTAAAATCTGCATCTATTTGTTAGTTCCACCCAATAGATCATGAGTGAAGGGCTTGAGGGCATTAGCATATCAATTGCTACAATATTATTTAATAGGGTTTGTGAAAGAATGTCTACAAGGCTATTTATAACCCCTTTCTTGTATTTGATTAATAGATTGAATCATTGTGGGAATTTTATCCATTTGTAATGCCTCACTTGTTACATTTTATTTTGACTTTGCAAGTCTACAAAGGTTGATGGTCTATGTGGATGATAGTCCTTTCCCATTTTAAAATTAAAGCATGAGCATAAAACAAGATGAACCAAAGGTATATATTCAATATTACCTTCAAATTATTAATATAGTAATGGCAGTCTCTTTATAGAGATTGTATTTTGTTATATGATCTATTTGTATTTAAGAGCGAAAGTAGTTAAGTGACTATCTCAACTATTATCCAACATTAACCTAATACTTAGTAAATTGAAATTATTAGATAATTAAATCTTATAATCTAACACCCCCTCTTAAGATTTACACCATTAGAAAAGAAAGCTAGTAAAATAAAACACACATTGATTGAACACAAATAAAATGATAAATAAATATTCTTCAGAATCTTTATCTTCGAAAATATTGCTTGGACTAGTTAGAGTCCTCAACGCTACTCCCTATCCCACCAAAAGCTATAACCTCTTAGATTTGATCCAAGTTTCCCAACATAAATGGACATGATTAGCACTTGAAATGTCTTGTCGAATTTGTAAAAGTATGATATTGAACTTTCAAATACTAGACCTCTCTTAAACCATTGGACAACAATCCCCACATTCATGTCTCATAACCGTAATTATATATAATTTTCAGACCACAAACATCATGCATGTCTTTTCGTTACATCCATCCATTTATTCAAAGTGTGCGCGTTCTTAAAACAATAATTCTTCTACAAAGTCTTCACCATTATTTGTGTCTTGTGGATCTTTACTAAGGGCCAAATTTGTTGATTCTTTCATCTTCCCTTTGAGAAGATCAAAGGCATGAATTTTACAATTAATTGTTGTATGACCAATTTTTACAGAATGTAATTCCTTTCTGTCTTTAGTTGTTTTTTGTAATTGTTTCTCGAGTAAAATGCCATTTGAAGTTGAATATCACCTTTTATATCCCCTGGAATGACTTTTTTTCTTTCAACCAATAATACAACAACCATATCTTCTAGAATTGAGTTGCTTTCTAACATGTTTGCTACCTTTTGTTGTTCGGAGATGCTTCCTCTTGTAATGTTGCTTCTTCTGTTCTCGAAAGAGAAAACCTCTAATATTTAGTTTAGCTTTAGCTAATATTTTTATACTCTTGAAAAAAGTGTGCCTTCATAGAGTGCATTGGTAACTTTGGGAATGACGTATATCTGTAGAATGCTTCTTTCAAAAATAAAATGATGGAAGTGACATACCAGGAGAAATCAAATTTTCAAGAACTATTTTAACTATATAAAATTTCCACATTTATATTTTGACCTTCCATTTTTAATTAACAATTAATTTTACTTTTCCTTTAAGTACTTGAGTTGGTCTGCATAAACTTCATCATTATAACTTCAACACAGACAAATGTCATTATGACATCCTGCAATTGCTGAAGTAGAGTCCAACATCATCATTTATTTTTATCCTTTATGAGGATGACATCATATTTCGTAATATTAGGTTCTTTATTATGCTCTCCATAAATGTTGTCTAGACTCCTATTACATTAGCGGACTTTTCTAGTAGTCTATTTTCAAGAAGATCCTTTGGACGTCTTCTTTCTATTCTTTGATAATTTTTAACCACTTGCTTGTATTTATGTCTCCTTTAGTATCTTGGACTCTGTGATTGTTTTTCATCAATTTTCCTTGGTAGTTTTATTTCATGTAATATTTGAAATTGGAAATAAATCATTTATTTTACAAATACAAAAATTTCATTTTAGTATGGCATCAGTCTTTTGATGCCCTTGACAAAATAAGTGTTTCTCAATTCTCTTTCCATAACATATCTCAATTGCAGGACAAATATTCTCTCAATAGGTTAAGATATTTTAATTAGATCAAATTTGAGAAAGTAGTTAGAACTTAGAAGAAACATCAAACTAACACATATTTCGATCTATTTGACAATTGTATCAGTGATTTCAGCTATCTACTTAGTCAGGATTTTCTCATAACATTCATTGCAAGTAAGAATATTTTTATATCACAACACATTCTATGTGCAAATTAATGCGTTTATGGAATTTCATGAATGAATGCCATGAGATCCAAAACAATATTATGAAACAGGTAAATAATTTTGGAAAACTGAAAAGAAGGGAATTTACAAGACAACATCATTAATGCAAATATCTAGAGCCCCTTTTCATTCACCATATTCATAACCAAAAACAATATAAGCTGCCATAGGAATTGGAAGCTTGAGATTCCTCAACATACAATGCTCATTTTCACTATGAAAAAGTTGTTCACATGAATGATACATAGCATATGGTCCTAAACAATTTGTAGAAACTAGGCCATAAGGCGGCTTCTAGCTTCAAGCAATTTTTGTATGAAAATGATATAAACTGGTATAGGAATTACAAGCTTGAGATTCCTCAACATACAATGCTCATTTTTAGTCCGAGTAAGTTCCTCCCAAGTTCCTCCCATGAATGAGACATAGCATATTGTCCTAAAAAATTTGTAGAAACCAAGCCATAAGGCTTCTTGCTTCAAGCAAATTTTGTATGGAGAATGGAGAAACCTCTGAAGGAAAATCTCCAAAACATTGCAAGGTCTTAATATACTCCTAATTAAATGGACAATGACTTGGATTTCACCTTCCTTTGGTTCATATTGACCCACCATACTCATGCTTTGGGTGTCGAACATTCAAAACCATCTCTCTCTTTATTAGGGTTGGTTTTTTCACCATACTTTTAAGCTCATAAACAATTATGGAGATATCAATTGGTTATCATCTACCATACCTCCATGAAAGAATCACTCTTGGAATATGGACAAAACTAAAGTTTGTTTTAGAATATAAATCTCACGTTATCAACTTCTTTCAATGAGTTAATCAATGGACACACAATAACATGTTTCAATATAGATCCAATTTTTAGGTGGACTCTTCTGATGCTTACTAAACTACATTTTCACATTTAGAAAAACTATGAACAGTGACCTTACTTAACAATATTGTCCCTTACCTTCCATAGGATAATACTTGGATTTTAATTTCACATGTTCTTTGTTTAGTGACATGACTTTAACTTGATCATCACAAGTTCTCTCCAAATTTTAGCTAGGGGAGTACTTAATAGGTGTGTGACACTCTGGGCATTTCATGCAACAAAGTATCATGAAGGATTTCTATATCCATAACCTTATGATAAATCTCTCCACATATACACACTTTCCGTAGTGAAGTATTTCTAAGTTTTCTTACTCAATGCCATATCTCATGCTTTTATTGTTGAACAATGCCAAGTTTTTGAGTATCAGAGATATCAACTACGTACTTTATAAATGTTATCCACATCATCAATTTATACCTTTGTCATTTTCATTTTTTCAAACTTTTGAAGTCTTTCTCGCTCTATTTAATTGATTTTACTAGAATCCTCAATTCAACTCAACACTAGAAGTGTTGGCTTGTTGAATGGTGAGTACTTTTCAAGTAGTGCATTCAAACTTGGTCAAATTCTTAATTTGGTTTAACTTACAAAAAAAATATAACATTCAATTCTCTGCACCTCAATCAATATTCTCTAGTGTAGTAAAATGACTTACCATTAAATTATCATTTCAATAAGGTTGTGGATTAACATCAATGCATTGCCCAAGCTTTCTCCTTGCAAAAGCTTGAAAAGGTTTCTTGGCTAAATATGTAAATGGGACACCATACTAGTTGATTCTCCACTAGACTATCTTAATAGTGGTTTACATCCATGGAATTTAATATTATAATTATAAAACCATTCAATTATGTATTAGGTGCTTAATATCTTGATTACAACAGGGCTAGTGGCCACAAACCCACCTCCTGCCATTATGACTCCACAAAGAGAAATAAGTCCTGACCTCCTCCTCTACTTAAGTACTTGAATTTTAACACAGATCACAGATCAAACTCTAATGTGAATAAGTTGGGGGAACTACCTAACCATCATGGAAATTGGTGTGTGGCTGAGTATTAATTCCTACCAATCAATGCTCCTCTACCCTCAACAACCCCAATAAATTCCACACTTGTTATTCCTTCAATGATGAGACTATCTGAATATTATTTTGTTTACACTTTTAAAGAATAGGCATGAAAAAGTTATTGTAATGCCTTCCCTAATCCTTGACCGTGTTCACATAGATGTTTTGTCCAATTACATTCTTCTGAATTCACATAATTTCCCCGAAATCCTTGTAACCTTAGATCGACATTGAAAGTATCAAAATATTCACCCACTTGTTCACCAAGGGTTCCCCCACCTGATAACATCAATACAAAGGATCTACAAGCATCAACATTTAGAAATCCCTATGCCCGTAAATCCGCATTGCAATAGTTCCACATAAAATGTTAGGTCCCTGTAATACTAGTGTATCCCCCTTATTTTTATTCTTAGTGTAGCCTCCTATTCTTATTTTTGTGCCTATGTAGCCACTTATTTTTTTATTGTTATGCCTCATAGAATCCCACTATTGTTATTGTTGTGCCCTAATTTTATTTTTGTGACCCCTTAGACTCCTATATATACCAAGGAGGTCTTGTCATCTTTATCATCCAAGAATTGTTCATTTATGTGATGTAAAGGAGGTTTCCCCCTCAAAGATGTTATTTTTCAAGTATTTGATCTATATTTTCTTCTATTTTGTGAGTTGGTTTCATAACATTTGCTATCAAAGCTTTGCATTCTAGGTTTCGCTGCTTTAAACATCCATCTTGGTATTTTCACTATAACTTTTTTTCTATGAGGATTCAAAAGCTAAAATTTTGACCATGTGGAGCTAAACTCTTGGTGAATTTTTTGTAAAATATTCAGAAATTGTTTTACTATATTTTCTAAGATATGGTTTGAAGAAGTTAGGGTTTTTGTAGGATCCATAATTCAATATCAAACATGTGACCTCATGAAAATCACCATAATTTTTTCCCTGAGCATTGAATTTAAATTTAGTAAAAAGCGAATGAAATTTAACAAGTGTGTTTTTTTGTGTATAATTTTCAGGGCTGAAAGTCGAAATAGTGACACATGGTACTTCATACAAGTACTCTCTATTGAACTAGTTTATCATCATGCCATCGTGGGATATTGGGCATAACGTTTTCTTAAAGAATCCAATCTTGGTCAGACTTGTGGTGTTGGAAATAAGACTTAGATGGATACCACATGACGAAGTTTCAGACCTTGGAGATCTAAAATTATAGAGATACAATAGTTTCAATATTTAGCTCCAAAAAATAAGCAAAAAGGTACGTATATATTTTTTAATTTGCAACTCTTTTGTTTGAAACAAGGCAAGAATAGATATAAATATTTCATTCCAACATGCCTAAAAACAATGGACACACCTAGTAAGAAACCATAAAGCTTTAATATGACGTATGAAGAAGAGAAATGAATGCAACGTGATATATCAAAATTATGAGACCAAGTGTAACGAATTTCACTTTCACAAAGAGTAACTGAAAATGAATTGGAAGTGATGGCGGATGTTAATATCGATGGTTTAAAATGGAACATGGATAGTTTGGAATAAAACATAAAAAGACAGATGGAAGGTTTGAAGGAAGGTTTGACAAATTTTCTATAAGAAATGCTTCCTAGTGGTGACAAGGTACTCCATGAAACTCAGATGAAAACAAAAGGAATATTAATCATGATTTTAGAGACTCTAAATTTGTATTGAATACTAACCACATTCCAAAGATCGATATGAGGAAGCTTGATGACAAGGATATGGTAACATGGATACTACAGATGGAGCAATTCTTTAATCTACATGATTTATCGAACACATAAAAGGTACACATTGCATCTTTATATTTAGAACAAAATTAGTTTTCATGGTATTGATGGCTTTGTTCTCATAAATCAATTGTCACTTGGATTTTTTTTGCAAAAGAATTAGTGGCACATTATGAGGATACAAAGAGTAATAACCTTCTTTAGCCAATTTATAGATCTCATGAAAAGGGTTCAATGGCGGAGCACATTTAGGACTTCCAATGATTGAATATCAAGGTAAATTATATTCCATAGGAGCATATGATTGATGTTTTCATAGGAAATTTAAAGGATGACATCCAACATGAGGTTCATCTTGGGGAACCTGATTCATTGGAGAAGGCATTCAAGGTGGCAAGAAAATTTGAAAGGAAAATTATGGAAACAAGGAAGTCTACTACTTGAAACTATAAATATGGAAGTGTTGCTAGCCTTCCACAATCTACAAGGTGGACACCACAATAATTAGAGGGAAAAATAGCAAAAGGTCTTGGTTATAGATGTGATAGAAAATATAATAAAGGTCATAAGTGTGCTGAGAAGAAACAATTTCACATATAATATTGTGAAGAGGAGGAAGAAAAGGAATAAAAAGCATTAAAAGAAGAGGATATACACTAGGATCCAACCCTAGAAAAAGAAGAAATGAATATGAAGTTATCTTGTAATGTATTAGTGAGAATTACCACTCCTCAAACTCTCAAGATAGAAGGATATATCAAGAAGAAAAAAGTAATAGTGTTGATTGATTCATGTAGTACCCATGGTTTTATTCATTGTGCGATAGCCAACGAATTGAATTTCTTTCTATATCCAACACCAGAGTGTCAAGTGATGGTTGAAAATGGAGGAACTATAAATTTCTCTGGAAAGTGCCATAATATAAATCTAACCATGGGAGAATATGTATTAAATATTCCAATTCTTTCCATTCCAATGGGTGGTGTTGATATTGTACTAAGAGTCCAATGGTTACAATCTTTGGGGATGATAGATTTTAATTTTCAAGAAGTTTTCTTTATTTTTTTTGGAAGGAAATAGAATTGAATTAAGGGGTATCACAGGGAAAAGTTGGAATTGTTGGTTATGATTTGGGATGACCCAAGTTCGATCTATACTACGCACCAACAAAACCTTGAATCACTTGCACTTTCAGAAATGGCCTGCAAGCACATCACAGTCTCAACCGAAGCGATCATGGGAGGATACAAAACCAAGTTTCTGTAGCCTTGACGCATGATGCAATGTGGTGTTTATATTAACATTCTTAAATTACTTCGATGCATTCATTTAATCACATAAACATGTCATATAAACCCATAAGTCATCATTGCGCTGTAATAAAATGCAACTGTAATAAATTTCTACGCTACAACAAATAATAAGAAAATATACACAAGAAGACATAGATTTTACCGTGGTTCATCCCAATGTGGGACTACGTCCATAAGAAATGTTTCTTATAATAATAATTCTTGTACAACAAATAGTTCTTGACCTGCGCACTAAGTTGCAGGTCGTCTACGTACTCAGCTTCAAACTCTGGCCTCTGCGTACTGAGCTGCAAAGCCTTTCCTTCGCCACAAAATACATATCACAATAATTTGACCATAAACATAGGTCTAGACCATAAAGATGATTTTTCTTCTTATTAGTTTATCCTATATAGAATATTACATCAAGGGTACATCGTTACAATACCATGGTCCAAATACCATGGACTTCCTAAAAAAAGTAGCTATAACCATTAATCCTTTACATTATCACATTATTTTACAAAAAGGATGGGCTTTGACCCACTCTGATGCTTTTATATTGCACAATATATTCTAACTACTTCGTTGCGTAGTCCACTTGGCACTCTGCTACTCTACTACGCTATCCAATTCGCACTTTGCTACACATTCCGTTGTGCACTCTGCTCCTCAAAATGTGGAGTCGTTACCAAAATTTAGGCCAAGTTGGTTGTGCCTAATAGGCCCCTAATGCTCACATGTGACTCGTCCCAAGTCACTCAATTTTTTTGCCTCTGATTTTTGTTGTGATTCTATTGTAGGCCTCATTGAATTCTGCAGGATATTTACGACCTACTTCTCTTCATTGCGTACCTCCTCCAATAATGCCTCCATCACATGTCCTGTTCAATGTCTACCTTTGTCAAATATCTTGAATCTTCTCATCTACTATTTGGGATAGATGAAGATCCTCATCCTACCATGGTTGAGATCTTTTTGTTAAGACATGTTCTTCCTTCTTCATCTCCTCAATTTTCTTCTAGAGAGCCTTTGGCTCATTGACCTTTGTGAGATTGGTAAGGTCTTCGTAGATGCCTGAATTTCTTCTAACTGCTTCTGCTTCTACTGAATTTCTTCTTGAAGTTTCTGTACATTTAGATATTCCTATAGTGAAGTCCAAATTTGTAGACTTTCATCCAAGAGTTTTCCGCAGTCTTCCACTGTTGTGGAGATGTTGGCCATCACAGTCTTTAGGTCAGTCTCCCTTTGATCCCGTACTTCTTGTGGAATAGTTGGCCACAAATTCATTTGTAGTTCATTTATCTACATTTCATATTTGAATTGCACTACAACAATTTTCTCCTTATAACTTTTCACTGCAAGGTCGAGCTTTGCGACCTTGTCCTCCACTGACTCTTCTTCTTAGACATCAAGGTCTAGAATTTCTCTGCACGTTGCTTCCACTGCCTTCCTAATCTTCTGGTGCTGTTGTGCTACTTGATCCCTTTCTTGGATCACCTGCTCAATATTTTGCCAAAGTGCAGCTTTCTCTTTTCTACTTGAATATTTAGCTGTGAGGTGTGCTATTCACACAACCTCATCTATTCTATAATTTCCATGTGAAATTTGTGTATATTTGCAACGACACTGCTACAGTGTTCATATTGACATGCTTTCATTCCTTAGTCTGTTGCTGTAGTTTGACGGAGTCAAATTGTAGGGCTCCTGTAGGTATCTATGCTAACCTCGCTGCAAGAATAGGCTCTATATGCCTTTCTTCTCCAACCTTTTCCTCTATCTGCGTTGGTTGTTTGACCGTTTGCACCAGTATCTTCAATTTTGTGATCCACTCTTTGACACCGATCAGAAGTGCACCGTAACGATCTTCTAACCTACACCAAGATTTTGTTGTTGCTTCCTATATCCTATATCTGATCTGCATTCCCATTAGAAAGGACCATTGGCGTGACATCCTTCATTTCATTTGCCTTGTGTTTTTCTTGATCTTCATGGAAGCTTCGCCCTGTGATCTCCTCTTTTCTGCAGCAGTTTGTTATGATTCCTTCTTCTAAGAATCCTTAGTATGCTCATCTCCTTTAGGAGGATCCTAGTGACCTTCATCATGTTTCTCCTCTTCCTATGATTCATGCTCACCCTCATCCTTGTCCTTGTCTTTTCCACTCGCTTCGTTGTGTTGCAAAGTGTCCTCCTCTTCTTTTTCCACACAGTCTCCTGCTTCTACCTCCAACACAATCATCTATTATACAAGCCATTATTTTGATATTTCTAAGAGGTCATCCTATGTGACCAAGTATGATAGGGGATTCCATTTCTTTCTTTTATCCCTGTGAGCCTGTATATATACTTTGTGAAAATCGACCTTGAACTTCGCAATAACACTATGCTACTCGTATAGGCTTGGTGAAAGGTGAGGGTGTTGGTTTAATAACATATGAAAATCCATACGATACTGTTAGAGTTGGTCTAGTTATCCCTCCGTCAGAGATCAAAGCTTTTTTTTTGCATTTCATGTTTAGGTGTCCCATCAGTTTCGATCAGTTGCATTTCGTTAGGCATGCCATAACTCTGACGGAATGGTTTGTGTCACTCATTCCCCTCATGCTTGGCACTGCTAGTTTAGGTCTATTCATAAAGCTTCAAAGGTCATTTACAGTCATGTTTCAAATTTTTAGGTCTTAGGTCTAGGGTTGAGTCAATTTTGTTTTGCAAAGTCCAAGAAGACCAGCAGGCCAGAGGGATGTCTTTGATATATGGTCACCTCAATAATTTTCATCATTATATAGATAAATTAGGACTTCTCTTAAAAACTCTGTTTTGAAGATAAGTCGTCATCTCATTTTTTGTAAAAAAATTTCAAAAATTTCAGTTCTTGAATCGTCCAAGCGCAGCCTTGGTCTCCTTTGCTAGATCATATCATAGCTATCCCTGCAAAAAATTGTCAAAGAAAATCATTATTTCAACCAAATTTAAGGAGGAAATAAAAAAGATCAGAAGTCTATTAATCCTGAAAAAGTGTCAACGACAAAACATAACAAAATGGGTTATGGACCAAGCAAAAATCAAAAGGGAGTCTATATGAAGATATTTCACATCATTTTCAATTCATTCCAGATGCCAAGAGTGAAGAACACCATTCCAAAGTGAAATTGTGAATTTGTGAGCAAGTTGGAGCATTTCAGGGGTGCACGATGCATTGTACTGGGCGCGCGGTGCATCAGGCTCAAAAATGCAGTGTAAAAATACACGTGCGAGGCGCATCAGAGGACGCAGCGCGTTGGGTGAGGCGCGCGAGGCATTGGGTATTAAGCCCAAAATTTGTTTGGGAATGCATCAATTTGCCTCCTCTCGGCACAAATTTGCAGGTAGGCTCACATCCATCACTTGTGCTTGACTTTTCAAAGGTTAATGTATATGTTTGCCTTAGAAATCCAAGTGGAAAGCCCTCCTTTGTCAATGAAATTGCTGTAGGGTTGGAATGCAAAAAATTGTTGTAGGGTTTCAAAAACAGAGTGTAACCAAGGTTATCATTTTTTCCCATTTCCCTTTGTTTCCCATTCCCAAATTCACCATTATTTTTTCCCAATAATTCCTTCATATCCTACACTATAATCCCTCAAATCCTAGTCCCTCACTTCTATTACAAAACACATTATCCCTACCTAACATACCAAAACCCTAAAATCCAAGATTTTCATGTCCCTTCCCTTCTCTAAGTCCCTTGTTTTTATTTCCATATTCCCTAATTCCCTAATGTTTTCCCTTTCCTAATATTCCCTTGTGCATTTGTGTCCCCTTGGTCACAACATTTTTAGAGCAAAAGAAACAATTTACAGTCAATTGTGCACATAGTTATACATCAGCATATATATATATTCCAGCTATCTTGTTTTCAAAGACATGTCAGAGACCGAGTCAGTATATGAGCAGGAGTATGATAGTGATTCTACACTGGAGGTAAATGTGCCAAATGTGCCACAGAGGTATCACAAAGGTGGCAAAAGTGGTCAGCATGTCAGGGAGGAGCCTACTTCTTTGGCTCAATTGCAAGCTTTCCCACTTGCAATGGATTGTTTTCGGCGCCCACACATTTTCCAATACTGTGAGATGATCTCACAAACTCAGCATCATCAGGAACTAGTCCGATTATTTGTTCTACATCTACATGATGGTCATGTAAACCTTGCCGGAGTGGATTTCACCTTGTCACCCGAGACTATTGCTCAGGCCACCGGGATACCAAATGTAGGGGAGGAATGGAGTAAACACCAGCTGTTAGACAAATTCTACTATGAGCCATATATCAAACCCGGGTATATGAGACACTTGAGCACAGTTTTTCCTTTCAGATTCTTGAGAGATGAGTTTGCACCATTGATGAAACTCATCATTTGATATTTCAGTTGCGAGGGCAGATTCTCGCGTCTCTATGCGTAACATGTCCGTTTGTTGATGCATTTCACGAGGGTCCGTATGATGAACATTCCATTTTTCATGTGTCACAACATAGAGAGGATGGTGCCTTTAGTACAAAGGAAGAGCCCAACACATCAGCATAAGAGCATATATCATTATGCGTTTATCAAAATCATAGTGATGCACCAGTTGGCACAACAGGGCATTACTTGGGAGGATTTCATCTCCCTTGACTACTTCTCAGCACTACAGTTGCCTCCCGAGATAGTTCATGATGAGGGAGCGCCTTCACACCAGCTAGACATTCCTGAGACTAAGCATATAAGTGCTCCTCCATATGTGACATATCAGCAAGGCCACAGGGCCTTATTTGCATCTACATGACGAGTACTATCTCCACCCGGGGTGGAAGGGGTCTCGTTGAATTCATCAGCACAACGAGTATTATCTCCACATCATGTGGAAGGGGTCTCACCTTCTTCTTCAGCACAGGTACAGATCCAGGATAAGGGCAAGAGGCCAATGCTTGATGAGGGTCCTTCAGGAGGTTAGGACACGAATATCATTGATGTTGATGCTAGAGCTCTCCTAGCTCATAGCTAAAGGAGATCATCCGAGAGCAAAGGGTTGAGAATGAGTCATTGCAAAAGAAATTGTAGATGGGTAAGTGGGTGATCAACTACTTGGAGCAGTGCAACAAACATCTGGAAGATGAACATACACTTTATGAGCTGCGGCAAATCCAGGAAGACCGAGAATTGGCCCGAAAGAGACCCAGTGATTTGACACCGATTGATCGAGAATCTATGCTCATTCGGGTAAAAACTCATTTGGATAAATTACTAGCGAAGGAAAATAGAGACAAGGACATGCTTCTTCATATGAAAACTCACTATTGGGCTCGCATGCATGTTTGCAAAGCGAAAATGAAGATCCTAAAGAGGCGATTGAGAAAGGCACTCAAACGGCGGAAAAAGCCCGATCCACTCCAAATTTTGGCCGAGGATTCATTGGCGGGGCACAATACATGATAGAGGGTCTTCACTCCAAATTTGAGAAAATTCGGAGAATTTTTTGTCATTTTGAAATTTTTGGCTTGCAAAACAGGTTTTTTGGCTCAATGCGTAGCGCGTCGCGCGCGACCCATAAGATTGGGAGGTCCAAATCACAAATGGCTTGTAGTTTTGGATTTTTCATGATGAAATATACATGCTCAGCTATTGCCAAGGCATTTCATTAAGTTCTAGGTGACCAAAAAGCTCAAAAACACCACGAAAATCACCTTTCTGCCACCTTTTGCACCAACAGGAAGTACTTCCGGGAGAATGCACTTGTGGAGGGGCAAATGGACACCAAATTGGAAAATTCCACTTGGGTTGGAAATTAGACACCCAGGGCTTTCCAACAAGCCAACCTGAGCACAATTTGGATTCTGGGAAGTGCCCCAAAAACAGGTGGAAAGGCGCACGGCGCATAGGGCTCAGGCGCGCGACGCACAGGGTTTTTTGGCACAATTTTCATCCTCAGCTCAGGAAATGAAGCCAGTTTGACTAGTTTTGACTTGTGATGTGATTTTTCACTCCTCTTGATGTAATTAATGAAAAATTATGTTATTTTGACACTTATTTACTTATTCTAGAAGATTCATTCACTAAAAGATGAAAATTTAATGAATGAATTGGTTTCCTAGCTTATAGAGGCAAGTTGTTTTGACTGCCTAGATTGTAGTGCTTTGTTTAGAATTGGTTGAAATAGCTCCTAGGATGATGAGCTCGACCCCTAGAGGCAAGGGAATGTGTTGGCTTTCCTATATTATGTATTTTCTTAGTCATTTTTAGGGTTGGACTCTTGGGAATAGCTTGACACTCTATTGTACATATTGTATCTGCATTTTTGGCAAAGCAAAGACCAGGGTTTTGCAGCACTATTTGGGATTCATGTGGCTTTATGTGTTGATGGTGTTCTTCTTTCAGTATTTTTAAGTTTTTTATGTGTATCGCTTTCCTCCTCTTATCTTATGCAATTGAACAAATGAAGTGTTAAAGTAGAATCCATAATTTGCTATGCTCTGCCTTTAAGTTTGTTTGATTTTCCATGTTTTCATCTGTTTATGGAGAATCCTTGAAAGTTTATTGCTCTCCTTAAACTATCACCAGTCTGATCTATCCATTCATTCTATTTAAAGTCATCAAAACAATCGCCTATCTTGCCCCAAGTGGACCTCTGCAAAAGTTGTGCCTCATCCCCGCACCCAAAATTGCCTTTCCCTTGAATTCAACAAAACTTCAAAAAAATCAATTTCAAATTCCTTGTACTTCATATCTAGCCTAAAATTAGTTATCAAAATAGTCATCTCGACCTCATCGATTACGTTTTGCCGAGATTGACTCGGAGAGAGCCCTCTCCTGTCCTCGTAGGGCTAGCTACGAGGCTGAGCGTGGTTTGATGTAGCCTTGAGTTTTACCTTATTTCAGCCTAAGGTAGATTTGAGCGCTAACAGATACAATATGAACAACATCCTATTCTCCATTGCTTGTGAAGGTTGGGTGGTAAACCATAATGAGGCATACCACATGGCTTCACAGACATGTGATGCTACTGGGGGGGACTGTGAATCCTCCAACTCTCTCCATGCTACCATTGCAGTAATCAAAATTAACCACGCATAATAGAAGGTTGTACCTTTATCTTGGACCTCGTGGCAGTCATCCATAAATTCCTTGCAAAGTAATTCGACCCAGTTATACTGGACCCCATTGACACACTATGTGGCTAATGAAACCATTGACGTAGGAACTTCATTCGCCCGAAACTTTCTCATGATCTTCCCAGCCAATATGTGCACTACGAAGTGAACTATCTGGTCACTGATTGAATTGATGTCATATCCCCTCTTTCCTTTTGCTTGCCCAAGATTCTTTTTCATACTATTCACTATAGCACGATCCTGATCTTTTCCAAAGAACTCCTCAACGGGGTTCCACCCTTGGTATGGTAGTCTCTTGATCCTCCAAATCAACATTGGGTCTATAGGGATATTATTTCCCATCCATAATCCTCCATCAAGCACCAGCATGAGAAACTTTCGCACACACTTTGTGCTCCCCAGACTCCTACCGAAGTGCAACACATTTAACATATTTAATAGTCCTAACTGTGCCAACCCATTTTCCTACTGTTGTGGCTCTAGCTCGTCATGCCACTCTCTGGGTAGTTTACTTGCTTTAAGTATCAGTCTGGTGCGAACTGTGGGTACTTATCTCTATCATTGAAGTCGTAGTCTATGAACTTCAACAATGGTATTTTTCCAAGTAATTCCCCCGTAAATGGTACTTCCTCTAGCAATAGGTGTGTGAAGGTGCCAAACTTCGCATCCTTTGAGTCTTCTACTAGTTTGGCATTTCATTTTCTTGGCGAACATATGGTGGTAGAGGCAATGGAAATGTTGTACCCTCTGTTTCCATTTTCTCTGCAATCTCTGCTTCCTCCTCACTATCTTTGATTTACCCGAGCTTTTGTTGAGGTTTGACAAGTTTCTTATCTTGTTTCTTCTTTGTTCTCTCTTCCTTGGTTGGTTTCTTCCTCGACTATCTCCTTTTATTTTTTGATGCTGCTGTGATTGATGTTATTGTAGGCATCTCAGCTGATGTTATAGGCATACCCATGACTTATATGATTCCAGATAAGCCTTTCTCACGAAAAGTATGCACAATTTCTTCCGAAGAACGTTCAAATGACATATGATAGCTAAAACTTCTGCAATTTCTTCACACTCTCAAGACTCGAATTCTCAATTTAGCAAAGTGTTTGATTTGGGCAGGAAGTATCTTTTTATAACAATTTTGAGTTTCTAACCCCATAATTAGCTTAGATTTTGTTAAGATTGTGCTCTAATTATGTTCATTAACTACATATCTATCCTTAGATCTTGCCAACCTATCCTCATAATTGCAATTATCTGTGTATTTTAACGTTAACTTTCCCTTTTAACAGTCATATTTTTCTAGCAAAGTTTGACACATCCATATTGTAGCAACATCCCATCTTGCGTCATAGCTCCTATGTTCTTCAACATAATCTAGACTGTGGCGAAGTAACTCCTTACATCGAAGCTATCTGCAACATAGTTTATAGTCTAGTGCCCACTTTCAACTGTAGGTGGCACTAAAAATGTTCTCCTTTCTTTCTTAGAGCGAAGTTATAGGGGTAGTGTTGTCCCTGTAGAACTTCAACCTACTACCATTTACTCTTCCCTCAGTCAATTCTCCATTTAACTTCATGTTGTAGCAGCTACAACGACCCTCCAAAAGTTTTCCTTAGCTTCATTTTGGAGCCTCCCTACCAACCATCCTTAATAACATGTCTTGTAGTATCAAGTACATAGGCTTCAGCTGAGTTTCAAAGGCTTGCTAGCCTATTCATGTTAACTTTCTTGTCTCCCATCATAGGCTACCTTTCCAGACTTAGGTTATTTTCTGGCTGAGAGGTTCACTCAGGAAACTACGCAATTATGGAGGGGAACCAACCTTCCCTCCATAAATTACACAATCCTATTGGGTTGCCTGCTGGTCTCTAGAATTGAATAATCCAGCCAGGCAGCCCTCCCTCAAAAAACTGTGCAATCCAGCTTGTCACTGGGCTTCAACCAAGAAATTGCACAATTCTGGGAGGTAGTGACCTGTTGTCCCCAGAAATTGCGTAATGCTTGAGGGACACCCAGCCCTGCTCAGCCCAGAAATTGCGCAAATTCCTTTCCTTGGCTTGTAGACCACTGCATGTGCCTTTAGGTTAACCAGTTCCCTCCAGGACTGAGCAATCTTGATTTGCATGCATGGGCTGCTTTTTCCTGAAATATCAAAAAGAAACATGGAAAAAGCATCCCTAAATTTTAGGGATATATTTTTAGCAGTTAGAGGTTGCATGCAAATATCATTTTGGAAACTTCCCTCCAAGTGTCAATTTTCCCTAGATTTGTGGCATGCACATCATAAGCCTCAAACTTATTTATTTGATGCTTCAGAGCTCATTCCTCACATCGATCTTGGAACTTTGACATCACATGACACATCTAGGAGTCTTCAGCACATTCAAATTAGCTATTTTGGGTAAGTCTACTTTTCATATCATTTGCTGCTTTTCTGTCACTTTTCGTATTTTGTTTTGTATGAATGTTGTTTGCTTGGTTTTGTGGAATGCCTGTTGTCATTTTAATGTATATTATCTTGTAGAATCACCATTTCAGTTTTTGCTTGCATCTCATTGTCGTCGCATGCATGACACTGTTTTGCACGGATGGTCACCATTGTAGTGACTCATTCCACACACATGCATGCGTTCCCATTTTCTAAATCCTACATTCACTATTTGCATGCATGATTATTCACTCTTACTTACACTCAGTCTCGCCATGCATCTAAACCTTTTCATGTTTTGAGTCACCCATTGGCGGGTCTGGGCTACCTTGGCCTAGACCTTGTCTCACCCAGACAGAAATACACATTTCTTGAAGTTAAGGCTTTGCCTTCACTCCAAAAATTGTGAAAACCTAGCCAGCACTAACCTTCAGGCTTGCATTATGCAATTCTGGGAGGCAGTGCCCTGCTAAGCCAAAAAATTATGCAATGAAGTCTCTAGGCATGCATGTCCTTGCTGACTGAAATTGCACATTGCACATTTTCAATCCTTAGCAAGTAGGCTAGACTGTGAATTACGCAGTTCTAGTAATCATTCAGCCTCCTAACAACCTGGACTGTGCCTTGCACAGTTTTGGCAGCCAATCTCCCAACCTCCCAATGAAAATCGTGCAATCCTTACTGCCAGTCACTCAGGTGTGTTGCATGTCAGCCCTCATACTTGTTTTGAATTTCAATTGACAGATTTCTTGCCATAAGTGTTGCTATGTCTTCAGGTATAGAAGGTGTTCGTCTGTCTCTTAGTGACCTCCAAGAGAGTAAGGTCAAAGGACATCGTTGGAAGTGCAAATGGAGATGCAGTTGAGAAAGTGTCTATGAGTTTTCCTATTTACGAATACACCAAGTTGTGCATAGACAAAGACATTGAGATGAAATGGTAGGACATCAACGATACATTCTCAGGCACATTTGAGGAATATATGGAAGACCGTAGGGTCTATGTCAACATCCACAAAATTGAATTGTACCAGATGTTGGGTTGTGTTATATTCTTTCCACTACTAGCCCACGTAGTTAACCAAGGGGTTAAGGGGGGGTGGAGCCCCTCCTTCGTTGCATCGATTGCGTAGCGGGGGGGTCACAGGGGCTTTGAGGGGTGTAGGTAACCCCACTCTATGGGGTCCGGGGCAGCGCCGTGGAAAATTTTGGTTTTGGAACCTATGTTAGGTTGGGCAGACCTACCTATGGTTTTGTGCATGTTTTTCGCACATGTTTTTGGAAGCGATGGTTTTTGGTCCATGGTTTTGGACGTGATGGTTTTCGGTCCATGGTATTGTATGCTTCAGCATGTATAAAAATGTATTGTAACATTGAAAGGAGCATAATGAAAACTCAAGCTGGTAGTCCTAGTTTTGGGATCTAGGGGAAAATCTCTGTGTATATGTGTTTTATGTGTTATGCTCTCGCATTGTTTATTTTCTGTGTTTTAGAATTCATATGCAGGTAATTTATGTACAGGGTTAAAACCTACATTTGGTATTGGATCTATTTTGGCTTAAATGGGATGCCTTTGTTGCTGAGGGGTTTCACTCGGGCCTGTGGTAGACCCTGTTCAATGGGAGATCTGCGATATCGATTCTAGTGGTAAAAGAAGATGGCAAACAGTGGAAAGATAGAGATCGAGAAATTTAATGGTTAGAGTTTTGAGTTCTGGAAACTTAATATGGAGGATCTGTTACAGGATAGAGATCAATGGATCATGGTAGATCCGAGTACTAAACCAACGAGAGTGTCCAATGAAGAATGGAAGAAGTTGGATCGAAAGGCAAAGAGCACAATACATTTGTGTGTCTCAGATTCAGTATTGCTGAATGTATCAGGGGAAGCTACGACGAAGGCTTTATGGGACAAGTTAGGGACTTTGTACCAATCTAAGTCTTTGGTGAATAAACTGTTCTTTTGGAAAAAGGTATATAACCTGAGGATGAAAGATGGAGACTCGGTGACAGAGCATCTAAAGGCATTTAATACTATAGTAAGTCAATTAGCATCTATTGATATTAAAATTTCAGAGGAAGATAAGTGCATCAGTTTGTTGTGTTCTCTACCAGATTCATGGGATAGTCTGGTTATTGCAATAGGTAGCAATACATCTACCTTACAGTTTGATGAAATAGTCTCATCCTTGCTGACGGAGGAGATGAGACGGAAAAATACGGAGAGCCAGAATGTTGATGCCTTGTCTGTACGAGGACGGTCCGAGAATAGAAACAAAAATAAGTCATCGAGTGGGAGATCTAAATCTCTAGGAAAACCTGTAAAGGTGGTGTGTTGGAAATGTGGAAAGGAAGGGCACTACAAAAGGGACTATAAATCTAAAGATCCTGATAAAAGATAGGGATCTAATGATGCTCCTTCTGAAGAGGCGAAAACCACCTTAGATGAAGGTGGGATGTGTACTTGGCTTCTTAAAGTACACATATAGATCATGAGGCATGGTTGATTGATTCAGGTGCATCCTTTCACTTCACTCCCCACAGAGAGTGGTTCTACGAGTATGAGAAATATGATGGTGGTGATGTCTTCTTGGGGGATGAAAGGAAGGCTAGAGTTGTTGGTCGTGGAAAAGTAAAGTTAAATTTGTAAGGTGGAAGGGTTAGAACACTTCCGGCGGTTCTGCATATTTCTGCATTAGCCAAAAATCTGATTTCTGTAAGCAAGCTGGATGATGCATGTGTAAAAACAATGTTCGAGAAGGATACTTGCAAGATAGTTTCGGGGGCACTAGTATTGATGCAGGGAGTTTGAATTGGAACTATATACAATTTGCAAGGTAGCACTATTGTTGATGGGTGCAACAGTTTCGTGGTTCTTGAAGCTGGAACATAAAATCTAGTGGTCTCTAGAGAGAAGACCATGCTGTGGCATCAAAGGCTTGGACAGATTGGAGAGAAGGGCCTTCAAATACTTCATGGTAAAGGTATGGTAGAAGGTATGAGTAATATATCTCTGGATTTTGATTTATTGAAAATTGTGCATATGGGAAGTAGAATCGGGTGAGTTTCCCCTCTGGTGGTAAGAGGGCAAAACATATATTAAAGCTTGTGCATAGTGATGTGTTTGGACTTGTGAAGGTACCATCATTGGGTAAGTTTGTATACTAAGTATCATTTATAGATGACTTCTAAAGGAATACATGAATATATTTCCTTAAGAAGAAATCTAAAGTCTTTGACAGGTTTAAAGAATTTAAGGATCTGGTGGAAAAATAGACACGGAAGAAGATAAAGGTACTAAGGACAGATAACGGTGGAGAGTTTTGCAGTAACGAATTTGAAGAATTCTATAAGAAGTGTGGTATAGCATGGAAGAAGACTACTCCATATACACCTCAGCAAAATGGAGTTGTAGAAATAATGAACAAGACGTTGATGGAAAGGGCGAGAAGCATGCTCAGTGGTGCTAGGTTAGGATAGGAATTCTGGGCAGAGGCAGTGGAGACAGCATGTTACCTGGTCAATAGATCACCTTCATCAGTGTTGGAGGATAAGACTCCACAAGAGGTATGTCTGGTAAGAAACCCTCTCTTTCACATCTGAAGGTATTTGGATGTGAAGCATATGTACATGTTCCAAAGGAGAAATGAACCAAGTTGGATAGTAAATCTGAAAAGTGCATCTTTATTGGGTATAAGGATGGTTTAAGGGGTTATAAGCTTGGAAACCCAGTAACAAGGAAGGTTGTGTAAAGTCGAGATGTGGTGTTTAGAGAAGTGAAAGATGTTATTAAACATGAAGTCCAACCAAAGGAACCTGTGAAGATAGAGTTTGAACTAAAGGAGGAAGAATCAGACTCTGTAGCAGAGGAGGAATCAGAAGATGAAGAGCCACAAAATCCAGGTGTGAGAAGATCAGTTCAAGAAAGAAGGTAGCCAGAAAGGTATAGTCCATCTGCTTTCTATTCAAATTTTTCTTTATCTATTACTAATGATGATCCTATAACTGTGAAGGAAGCAGTAGATTCATAGGATGGAAAACTCTGGAAAGAGGCCATGGTTGGTGAAATGGTATCTTTGCACAAAATGAGGCTTGGGATCTGGTGGAGTTGCCGGCTGGAAGCAAACCCATTCGAAGCAAATGGGTGTTCAAGAAGAAGACAAATGTAGAAGGAAAGGTGGAGAAATACAAAGCTCGGTTGGTAGCAACAGGATATTCCCAGGTGTTTGGAATTGATTTTGGTGATATTTTTTCTCCTATTGACAAGGTAACTTATATTATATTACTTTTATCTATTGTTGTTGCTTTTGATTTTGAGGTAGAACAGATGGATGTGAAGACAACATTTCTTCATAGGGATCTGGAAGAGGAGATCTACATGAAGCAACTTGAAGGCTTCACGGTGAAGGGTAAGAAATAATTGGTATACATGTTAAAGAAGTCTCTATATGGGTTAAAACAGTCACCAAGGATGCGATATTATAAATTTGATACATTTATACGAGGACTTGGCTTCACCAGAAGCAAAGCAGATCACTGTGTGTATTTTAAATTAATTGGTGACCATGTTATTTATCTGGTCGTGTATGTGGATGATATGTTGCTGGTTGGAAATGAACCAGAAATTATCCACGATTTGAAGACCCATTTGTCTCCAAATTCGACATGAAAGATCTTGGTGCTGCAAACTATTTTTTGGGCATGGAAATTAAAAGAGATCGGACAAAAAGGAAGCTCTGGTTAAACCAGAGGAAGTATGTCGAGACAATATTGTAGAGGTTTAATATGCAAGATAGTAAATTGGTGAAGGTTCTTATTCTCGTAGGTGTAAAGTTATCTGCTGAACCGTGTCCCAAGACACAAGAAGAGGAATGTCTCATGTTCCATATGCAAGTGTAGTTAGTAGCCTGATGTATGCGATGGTCTGTACTAGACCAGAAATTGCACATGAAATGGGAGTATTGAGCAGGTTTATTTCAAAACCAGGGAAGGAGCATTGGACAAAAATGAAGCGGGTTTTAAGGTATTTGCGTGGCACTAGTGATTATGGTTTGTGCTATCAAGGAAGACCAGGATTGAATAGAGTGTTGGATGGATTTGTTGATGCAAACTGGGCTGGAGATCTGGATCAGAGAAGATCTACAAGTGGGTATGTGTTTAACCTATTTGGAGGTGCAGTC
>APFE030258648.1:0-23242 GCA_000404065.3 Pinus taeda
CCTCCTACCATTTTTAGTCTCTCAAGATGTTAAGCCTAGGAAAAAGGTGGCAGCAGTAGAACCTCATCAATATCCCCATCGGGAAATTAATCAAAAGGAGGTAAAAAATATGCCCCAATCCTTGGTGCTACATGGAAGAATAGTAGATCAAGCTAGTATTTTTCAAAATTCTTTGAAGACCCCAGATACAAGTTCAAGCAAGATAAAATCAAGGATCACATAGAATCCATGCAAGACCACACTTTAACATGAAAAATTATTAGTGCTTCGCCAACAAAACAAGATTTGGTATCATGGATCAACGCTAAATGGAAGCAAAAAATGCATATTAATTTGCATTTTGGATCCAAAGGTTTTATTATAACAGTCTTCATGAATTTAGAGGATTGTTCAAGGGTCTTCGAGAATGGTCTTTATTTTCTTAAAAAATTTTGTCTCCTCATTGAGTTATGGATGCCTTATTTCAACTGAGATAAAAAAACATTTTTGGTTGCTCCTATATTGGAAATATTGTACGCTATATAAATTAAATATTGGCAAGAATATATCTTGGTGGGAATTGGAAATACCATTGGAACTATGTAAAATCCTCATAAATAAAAAAATCCAAGAGGTGCAATACCTATGTTAGGATATATGTGTACATGAATGCTTCAGGGCTGCTATTGAAATCCATATTTATCTTCCCCCATGATGAGGATATCATACAACCCATTGATTATGAGCATATCCCTTTTGTTGTAAAAGGTACCATGAACATGAATACATTTATAGGGACTTCCCCCTCATCAATCCCCCCAAGCCAAAGGAGATAGTCATAAGCACTAATAAAAAAGGTTTCAACAATCATGAGAGAGGAGGAGCAACCATAGGCCCCGAAAACCTAACCTTAAGGATACAAAGATATAAACTTTGAAACAAGAACTGATATTGTTACCCATTTTGTAGAGGTAGCAAAAAAGTGACCCGATTTTGAAAGGGAGTGATGCAGAATACACATGTTTTTTTTAGAGCATAGTTTTTAGAACATTATATTTTTTTATGTACATTGTGTTTTAGAATGGTAGTGATTTTCATGCTCATTCAAAAAAGTGGTAATTCTGCATGAGGCTCTTTTTTTAAAAGACCCATTTTGACTTTAAATTTTCTAATGTATGAAATGTAAATTATTATTTCCTAAAATTAATAATTTTTTAAGTGGTCTTCTTCTTAATATTTTTTTTATTTTTTTTGCAGTGAAGCTTTTTATTATTTTGTATATTTAAAGAAGAAGGTCGATATTTTGAATTTTCGATATTCTACATATTTATACACCGTTAATTAATTTTCAATCCACATGAAATGATTGTCTCTAAAAAACAATAATTTTTAAAAATTGACATAAAAAAATCATTTTTAACATAAATATAACTAAAAAACTACACATTTTGATAATTTTTTTGCTAGAAATGACATGTTAAAATAACAATTTTTATAGAAACATTTTAACTAAAAATGGTTAAATAATAGTTTGTTTTCTGAATTTCATGTCAAAATAATAATAATAATCACAATTTTTTTCAAAAAATAATGATTAACATAAAAATTAATGTGAAAATCACATAATACAAATATTGAATGCATAACAACCTTAATTGAGTGCTTATTCTTCTCAGAAAATGTCAAAGTCAACATTACAATTATAACTAATTAATAGTTACAAAAAATGACCTTGATTTCCAATCATAACTTAAACTTAATCAACAATGTCGCATAATCCAAAATATTTGTCCTCTAGAGTTTCATCATTATCTTCTTCCACAATATTTTCTACTTCATTTTGCTCATTTTCCTCTTATAATGGGTCTTTGATGTCTGGAAATCTCCCAATGTATGTCTTTCGAATCATTTCCTATAGTGGTGGTTGGGGATCCTTTGACATAATGAAGTAAATTAGTACAATGACATATAAATTAAGAAATAACATATTGAAATTCAATTCCATATAATAAAACTTACATGAGCCAGAAAATAAATCGAAAACCCAATCTCCTTCATTTGAACATATGTCTATAAGATAGTTAATGAATAACTGTGGTTCTCTTATAAATGTTAACCATCTCTCCTTTTTCTTCTTTGTCTTCATATGTTAGTTTTCTCACAACAACATGATAAGTCAGTATTTGGCTATGACTATTTCCATCTACCCGATTAAAAATAATAGACATATAGCGATCATATTTTGCCCAACTATCAATATGGATTAACACACAATCATTTATAAATAGTTGATCTTCACGGTTAATAAGATTTAACTTTTGCCTGTAACATGAAATAGTAAAATTTCAATTAACTTGTACATAAACGAATTTTTTAACATCAATCAAATATACATTTTAAACGTCTTACCATGTAAGTTGCATCCTTGAATTTGTTTTCCCCTTGAAGCTTGACAATAACAATAAACCCGGCAGCGCAATGGTCTGCGGGGGTGGCGGCATGATTTTGGGAATCACCCACCACCCTGGTATCCCAATGGCCCGCAGGGTTGGCGAGGTGATTCCAGGAATCGCCCCGCCACCCCTGCAGGCCGTTAGGCCTCTGAGGTGGGGCGGAGGCTCTCCCTACAGGCCGTTGGGCTACCGGGGTGGGGCAGAGACTTTCTAGCCTCCGCCGCACCCTGTTGGCCCAATGACCCGCAGGGGTGGCCAAGTGATTCTGGGAATCACCCACCACCCCCGTGAGTTGTTACGCCACCGGGGTGGGGCACAGGGCTCTGAAAAACCTCTACCCCACCCCAATAGCCCAACAGCCCACGCGGGTGGCGGGGAAATTCTGGGAATCACTCCACCCTTCGCCCCACCTCGGCAGCCCAACGACCCACGAGGGTGGCAGGGTGATTCCCGCAATCACCCCACCACCTCTGCAGGCCGTTGGGCTCCTATGGTGGGTAGGAGGCTATCCGCAGTAGGGTGATTCCAAGAATCGCCCCATTACCCCTGCAAGTCGTTGGACTGTTGTGGTGTGGCGGGGGCTATCCACAACCCTCTGTCCCACACTGGTGGCCCAATGGCGCACGGGGATGGTACAGTCATTCCTGAAATCACTTCTCCACCATGTGGGTCATTGGGCCACTAGGGTACGGCAGAGGCTATATGTAAGCCTCTGCCCCACCCCGACGACCTAATGGCCCGTGGGGGTGGCAGGGTGATTCCCGGGTAATAGAATTTTAAAGTGTTTCAAATCCCATTATTTTATCTTGATGGTCATTACTAAAACATGTTGAGTTTATACTTAGGAGAGAAAATTATTATTCTACCAAAAACATTAGTTTGTTTTTTCCCTCATAAACAACTGTTTTTTGCACATAAAAATTCTATTTTACAAGCATTTTTTTAAAATGTCGAAAATTGACCTTAAAAAAAACGATCATTCTAGTATCAACACTTTTCATTTTCAGGGTGTTTTTTGCACGAAAATTTCATTTTCACTACAATTTTTAAAACATGTTCAAAATTGACCCTAAAAAAGAAACCATCGTTCTAGTATACACACTTTTCATTTTTAGCACTGTTTTTGATGTTTTTTCGGGGATTTTTGGCCAGAGTTCCCGTTTTCAGTTTATAGTTCCTGTTTCAAAGTTTACATTGTATTACCTTGAGTCCAAAAAAAAAAGATTGAATCCATAGTAGAGAAGGATTGACTAGAATAGTATCAGAAGTCACACTCATGAATCCTTGGGACTACAATCCAAGCCCATGCAAGAAACTTCTTCAAGGAAAAGGAGAAACCAAAATAACATGGTGGAAGCACAATGCATATGTAGCTTGAAATTCACAATGCAAAAACAATTTAGGAATAAATTGCAATGGAGACAAGTTCTCAAGTAGTGTGAGGAGGTGAAAAGTCTAGGAAATCTTCCCCCCTTGGAAATTTATTCATCACAAGGAGATCAAAAATATGCCCCAATCCTTAGCACTACATGACACAACAGTAGATCAAGCCCTTATGTTCCAAAATTCATTCAGAGCCCCAAATATGAGGTCAAGTCAAACAAAATATTGGAGCACATATAATTCATGCAAGGCCACACTTTAATCTACAAATTTATTGGTACTTCGCCACCGAAATGAGGTATGGAAGCATGGATCAAGGCTAAATGGAAGCTAAAAGTTCATGTTGACCTAAGTATTGGATTCAAAGGTTTTCTTGTGATGATATTCAATAATTTAGAGGACCATTCAAGGGCCTTTGAGAATGGCCCTTATTTTCTTTACAATTTTAGCCTCTTCATCTCTTTCTCGATGCTTTGCTTCAACCTCGAGAAATAATTTTTTCCTCGAGAAAGATTTTTTTTTGTCTTAGGAGAGCAAGATCCCCATAGAAAGATTCAAAATTTGAAGCCTTAGCTGGGCAAGATCTAGTGCAATAGTATCACAATTCATGTGAGGAATCTTTGCAACCACAACTCGAGCCTATGCAAACCACTTCTACAAAGAAAAGAAAAAACCCACATAACACACTCGAAGACATGACACTTATGGAGCCTCAAATACATGATGTAAAGACAATGTTGGAAGAAATCAGAATGGAGAAAAGTTATCTAGTAAGCTTAGAAGACTTGGATGAACTGGAAGTAGAGGAGAAAACCCTCTCGAAGATATTAGAGTAGCTACAATGCCAAGGACCAAGTTTAATTTTCAAGGTGCAAATGGCTCTTCTCAAACAATCATATCTTAGCATTCAATTCACACTTTTGGGGAGAGTGTCGATTCGCACAACTCCTCATCACTGTTCTCATTATTTGGATTCAAGTGACACCCTCAAACCAATCAGAGGATACAAATGCTCGGGGAGGAAAACTCCACAAGAGATAATACAATAGATAGGGAATATTTTGGCCAATTCATGCAAGATTAGTTTGCTTTCAAAGGTTTTTTTCCCCAGACCTCGTTCTCAATGAAAGTGATTTTGTGGAACATAAGGGCTCTCAAAAACAACGGAAAATAGAGACTACTTAGAGACAAAATTAATAAGGAAAAACCTAGCAATATCATCTTGCATGAGGTAAAGGTTATTAGAATGAGAATGAGGTAAAGGTTGTTAGAGAGAGCATGGAGGCTCTAGTGGAAGCAAATTTTCATGACTCGTTAGAAGCCCCTATGATCTTGTCTAAAAAATTTCAACAAATCATATCAAACGATATGGGTTTCTTAATCGTAATATATGGGGCACATCTACTACGAATAAAATTTCCTTTCTCAACAAACTCATTTAGCTTTAGTAGTTGCATTTGAATTACAAATTCATCATTAGAGGGGAAATCAATATGATTACCTTGCACATTCCTTCGAAGATGTAATTAGGAACATGCACTTAGCTTAGATAGAAACGATAAATGGAAGTTATACATGGACTAGAGTAAAGGAGGTAGGCACAAGATAGCCTATCATCTCGACATGTTTCTTATATCGAAATCATTACTAGAAAAATACCTCCTTTTGGAAGCTTCAATCCTTTCGAGTGCTCCCATGGACCACTCACCAATATTGTTAAAATTGGACCTCAAAGAATCTACTAAAAATTAATGAGACGAGTGGCCTATAGTGCTAGAATTGGACGTCAAAGAAGGTGCTTAAAATTGACCATTCATATTTGACAGTTTTTTATTAATAGATCCATCCTTTGTGGAGAAGTCCAAACAGTATTAGCGAGACATGGATAATCCAAGCCTCTCCCCATATTCAACGTTGAACATTAGTTAAAAAATCTAAAAGGATTAATTAAAAATTGGGCAACATCTTCAAGAAAAAACAAAATATGGAAATTGAAATGGAATGCATTCAATAAAAAATGTCACATTTAAGGGTGTTCAAAATATTTTTCAAAGAAGGAGGGGGGTAGGTTCTTAAAAAGATAGAGGAATGATAGAAGCAAGAGGAGACTTTATGGAGGCAAAAATCGAGGATTTCATGGCTCAAGGAAGGGGAAAAGAACATTCATTTTTTCCACAAACCAATGTTGGAACACAAGAATCGTAATTGTATCTTCTTACTTACCATTCAGAATGGACATCAACTCTCTTATCATAGGGATATTGAAAATTAAATTACTTCATTCTACAACAATCTCCTTAAAAAAACTAACCCTAATAGATTACAATCCATTGAGAAAGATAATGGCCTATATTATAAGATTCGTCATTGAAGATCAAAACACAACTTTGATGAAGGAAATTACCTTGTAGGAGGTTAAGGAAGCACTAGTAAAAAAAGAGACATTAGTGACTAGGTGATAAAAAATTTAGTCACCATAGGCTTTCCAAGTGATATACTACCAAAAATGAGAAATATTAAGTTACCCAACTAAAAGGGACATGGATTGTTATACAAATTTTGCATAAATTCTGAGAACTAGTTTCTTCTTCAATTTTTATGAGAGAAATATCTCTATCAAATGTTAGAATGGGGAAAAGTGGGCCATCCCCATCTTATTATACCCACATTTTATTTTATTCATCCAAGGAAGGTTTGGCATGTGGTTTAAGTGTGGACTTCTTTGTAGAGTAGCCATTTTCTATTGCCATTTCTCCTTCCCTGCACCCTATATAAGTGTCTTTTGTAGGCAACCATGGCCTACCCAATGTAAGAGGGTAACCACTGAGATTTTTCTTTGTGCGTGAGACAATTAAATAAGATGGGTACTCCCATGAATCAATGGATACATTTATATCTCCCAATATTCCTTCTAGACATATAATTGAGGTATCTGCTAGCTGCAAATAATGGGATTGTGCCTAAGAGATAACTGAAAGTTTAATATAAACATAGTGCCCTTGATGATGACATTAATAGATACTCCATTGTCGATCAAAGTTTTATTAATGGAAGTATCATATATATAGACAATCACAAGAGGACTTGTGGGCTCAACATACTTTGGATGTGTAGGTTTCTCGTGCATGATATCAAAAGGTTGTCCCATACATGAATGGTAGGATGATTCATTTTCTTTCTTCCTAGCTCTTTGATACATGATTTGTTGCTGAAGCTTTTGTAAATTGGCATTTAATTTGATGGCTCTAAGAAGGAGAATCTTTACATAAATATTTCTAAGCCTGTCTGACAAAGTGGTTGTAGCTTGATGGGCTTCTTATCTTCCAATCTTTGTGGAAATGGTGGGAAAGGAGATGAAATCCTTGTTGCTTGTTGTTCTTCTGCATTCTATTCCTCCTCTTGATCTCAGTATTCCCTTTGGGTTCAACACTTTCATAATCTTCAATAATGACAAGAGGTGGATGATTATAAGTTTTTTACCCTAACCTAAGGTTAAAACCATTGATTTCAACCAAATTCAATATTAATTCAAAAAATTGGAAGGATTGATGTTGTAGAGAGGTTGGGCCTGTAGATTTAAATTGCTTATGTAATATGCTAGAACAAAAGACTTGAATCTACTCTACTCATGAGCGAAAACAAAAATTGTTCGATAACATCGTGAAGCAAAAAAAAGAAGAATTTAAATCACACATAACACAATATTTTTACTGGGGAAAGTAATAGCTAAAAACCATACTATTTGTTTATTTCATTGATGAAAATATTTCAGTAGAAAATATAATGCTTGTTCAACCTGAAAAATATCTACACAAGTACAAATTATCTGATTGCTTCACAACCCAACTCAATCTAGTACTTGGACAAATCTGTTGTTTTCCAAACTCCTACTTCATTGTGTAGTTTCCTAGGGAATTGGGCCACATTTAATTGGGAAAATCCATCACCACAACTACGCAATCCATTCATACGACTTCTACTGATTGCATGCACCATTTGTATAACTTAGAAAATTATACAACTGATAGTACAATGTCCTTGAACTCTAATATCCACTGGGTCTTCCTCTGAAGTGACATGTATGAGCTATTTTGAGTGAATTATGAGTTTTCTTATTGATCATTACATATGAATTAAATCCAATTTAATTCGCTTGACCTCTCACTATTTCCTCTAATGTTTAGAACTAGTTTAATTGAATTTAACTGAGTTAAAATGAATTAAATAATTACAACTCAATAAGAACTCAACATGGGCCCCAAAATTTCAAGGATTACTCTACATGACTCTATATAGACTTCCAACTTAAATTTAATGAGCCATGTAAGTCAACTTAACTTAGTTAATTACTACAAGTTTCCATGAGAATGGAATTACAATTTAATTCCCAATTTAAGTCAAGGAGAAATTAAATTAGGATTTTCTTCTTGTTATTTTTAAAACTCCCTCTCAACGAGAAAGAGATTATGTACTACCATGATCGTGCCTCTCTGAAACTTGAATTTTCATCTTGACAATGCCTTTGGAAAAATATTTGCATCATGCTCCTCTGTACTAATGTATTCGAGCAACATGATTCTCCTCTGAACATAATCTTGGAGATGTTGGTATCGGATGTCAATATCCTTGGACCAATCATGAAAAATTAGATTTCTCATAGAGTTTGATACAACTCTGATTATCAAAATAAATAATTGTTGGATCCATCTGTTGACCAAACAAACCAACAAGAATATTCCTCATCCAGATAGCCTCATAAGATACTTGACTAAAAACCATGTACTATGCTTCTATTGAGCTGATAGGAACTGTTCTTTGGTTTTTCTTATACCAAGAAATTGATAGTGACCCAATATTGAAGATTCTTGTAATGTGATCTTCATGTTGGATGGACTCCCTGCCCAATCTACATATGTGAAGCCTTAAAGCTTCACTCCCTCTGTCTATCTATATGAATTACCAAACGAAGTGGTGCATCTCAGGTATCTCAACATATTTTTAGCTTCCTTCCAATACAATTTAGTTGGAATAACCATGGCTTGCCTAAGTTGGTTGACTGCAAAACACATGTATGGTCGGGTGTTCACCAAATACATAAGTGAAACAACAATATTTCTATAAATAGTATCCTCAACTACTACACATGAAGTAGCATCCTCTTTCCTCTAGTTACTAGCTAAAGGAATCTCCATGCATTTTTTGCTCTCCATGTGGAACTTATTTAGTATCTTGTTGGCATACATGCCCTGAGAGACAAAGAGTTCCTCACATCTTTTCCATGCTTCCATACAAAGAAGGTAATTTATGAGCCCCAAGTATTTCATCTCAAAATATCTTGTAAAATCCTCTTTGTAAGACTTGATCAACTTCTCATAACCTATCAAAATCAAATCTTCGATATATAAAACAATAATCAACAATCTACATTCAACCACAATATGGTAAATGTTCACATCTACTTCACTATTGGTGAAGCCCAGCTCGAGACGAGGTGCTTATTTCAATCCATGCAATGCTTGCTTGAGTCTCCACACATGCGGCTCTCTGTTGAAGGTTTCAAATTCTTCTCGCTGCTCAATATACACCTCTTCCTCAATCATGTCATTGAGGATTGTCGACTTTACATCCATCTAATGTTTCTTCCATCTCATCTATACTGAAAGTGATAGAATATATCTAATTGATGAGTACCTTGCTACAAGAGCAAAAGTCTCATCATAATCAATTCCCTCCAACTAAGAGAATCCTCTGCCCACAAATCTAATCTTGTGTTTCTCCACACTCCCATGTGATGAGCCTCATAAATGGGTAATTATATGGGATCATTTTACCTCCTAACCTAGTCAAATCAACCATTATCTTAGCTGATTGTATGATTTTTTTATTATATTTGTGCTTATAGAGTGAGTTAAGTTAATTATTGTGCCATGTGGTCTAACATGTATTTAATGCAGATTATTGATGCGTTTTGAGGTCAATGTCAAGGATCCAATGGAAAAATGGAAGAAATAACTCGAAGTGGACAAAGGAGAGGACTTATAGGAGGGAATACCCCTCATTTATTACTCCTCACTTCAAATTTCCCTTCATTCAGCTTGGAGTATAAGCAGCTGAATCATGCACTAGAAGGAAACCGAGCAAGTGGAGGATGACTGTGATTATCTCGAGTTTTGGGAGCGAAGCCTCCCCGACTTTAAGAAAACTATTGGTGGCTTCATTTGTGTAAGTAGAGAGGCCTAGGGCCTCACCAGGGTTGGATTTTTGTTTGATTTTTTCTTATGAAAACTCTACTCCAACTTCAAGTTTATAAATTTTGTGACAGTTTCATGTAATCCTGCTATTGTTTTGGAAATAAAGATGGAATCCTTTTTGAGCTAACACTGAGTTACCTCATAGGGATAAATCTCTTGGATTAGGCCCCAATCCAAGAAACCGAGCTCCTCTTTACTTTTATTTGTATGTTTTATTTTAGTTTGTAGATTAGGTTGTTGTTAGATGCATTTATTTTATGGTTAAGAATAGGTTTCTTTTGATGATTCAGTAGTTTGCTTCCATTTGTGCTTTCTATACCAGGTTAAGCAGTGATAGAAAGAAGATTCAAAAGGCTAGAAATAGTTCCTTGGCCTCTCTTACTCCCTTTGGGACCATTATTTGCGGCAAAGACCCTCTTGCTGTCCCAAAAACACAAATTTCCCTCATTCATAGGACTTCTAGTGTTTGCAGCATTTTAGTAGGTTAATACTCCAGTTTTATTTTACTTGAGATCTTCTTCATCATGCTGACTTCTTTATTTAAAATAGTATTCTTTCATGCTTTCCTTTCATGCAACATTTCTCAGAATTTCCTTTCATAGATCATAGTTTAGACTATTTTGATGCAAAACTTTGTTTTCCTAGATGCACTCATTCCATTGCTTGCTTAATTTCCTTGGTTAACCGTCGGTTTTTTTTATGCATGAGATCTATTTTAGTAGTAGGATACCCTATTATCCATCCCATCCTCCATCTCATCCATGTCCTATAGGTTTCCCAAGTCTTCCCTCAATTCTAATTTAGTTACCTACATTTTCCATACAACTTCTTCCTTTCCTTAAGCAAATCCAATCATCTTTCTCTCTCCTGGTTATTCTTGGTACACCCTAGGTTCTCTAAAACCTCATTCCAACCTTCATCCAACTTCTCCACCCATTCTCACACCCTCAAAATAGTGAACACTGCTCTCGGCCTCCTCCTGTAGGCATCTTGTAGTTTCCCTGTTTTCCTCTTGTAGATTTCCTGTGTCCTCCTGTACATTTTCCTGTAGGGTTTCTTTTGAAGGCCAAGTGTGGGAAAAGCCTCCAGAAGGCCACCTGGGACCTCTTGGGACCCATCCATACCATCATACATCCTCTCAAGTCCCAAAACTACCCTCCAACGCTACCTATTCACTACCACTTTCACACACAATAAATTACATGCATGTCAAGTTCACACAAAAATACATAAAAATAGAAAAAGATGTTTTGTGCTTATTTACTTCCATAAATAACTTCATTATATGTTGTTTGCTTCCTTGAGTAGGTAATGGCATCCATTTCATGGTTTTGATAGTGCTTTCTGCAAAAGTAGGATTAGTTAGTTAATTAGGGTTTACTAGATTTGCTTTACATTTCAGTCTTTCTCCTTTCTGTAGTTAAAGTAGTGTTTGTAGAGTAATCTTTCTCTCCTTTCATCACACATAGAGCTTCTTATAGAATCCATACAATTTTTCTTGATCTCCTAGTTATCTTGCTCCGGCTAACCAAGTGACAACCTGTAGTAAGAATTTGTGCTTGTCCATACAACACTGATGCTTCCAAGTTTGTTACGAACTACCGGGTTGATAAGAGTAAAGTAGGTAGCCCAAAAGTTGCAGCAATATTACTACAATACTAGTGCCCACCACTTTTTTTCATTGTTGTTGGGGAAGTGTCAGAGTATTCTACGATTACTGCTTTCTTATATTTTCTATTGCAACATTCTCCTAATAGTTTATTTCAACAAAAGTAAACTAGTCATTTCTCTTCATTCAAGTTCTGCATTTCCTTGCTTTCCTCTTAAATTATGCAAATTTCATTTCCACAAAAGTAGACTGGTCATTTATCTTCTTTCAAGTTCTGCATTTCCTTGCTTTCCTCTTCAATTCTGTAAATTTCATTTCAGATAGTTGCAATTTGTTTTGTTCAATCAATTTCAGCTTCTGTAGGTACTATTCCAAAAAGAAACAAAAAACAACCAAAAAATATTTCCTTTCATGCCTCGTAGGAATAGATATAACTCAGGAAAAAAAATTCCCAACACCCCCACTACTTCACACAGCCAACCTTCTCTCTTCTTCGGCAACTGTGATCACGAAAAACCCTTAGGTGAACAACAAGACATATTTGAAGAATATATAGGGAAAGAAGAAGAAGAAAACATTCCTTTGGAGTGAATGGCTGAAAGCAGAAATGCTAGGGGGAATGGAGATAGAATAGAGGGTACCTTTCCCATTCAGGAGACCAATGGGGACACCAAAATGAAGAATATTGGCCCTTTCGCCCTACCTCATTTCCATGGTCTGACTACGGAAGATCCCGACAACTTTTTGTTTGAGTTTATTATTATCTATCGAACCTATGACTCTAGAGAAGATGAGAAAAAGTTGAAACTATTCCCTCCTACTCTCAAGGATGTAGCACTATGCTAGTTCATCGGGTTACATGGCAATAGCATCATAGCTTGGGCTCAAATGTAGGAAGCCTTTAACAACAATTATCAAGACTAATGTAGGTCCAAAGATACTAAAGAAGAAATTTTTCGAATGGCCATAGGAAGTGATGAGTCCCTAGAGGACTATGAAGAGAGGTTCTAGCTCAGTTACAAAAGGGTCGGGTGTACACTTGACCTTGAGTCTTTGAAGCTAGTCCTGCTCAGGAGAATTTCGGAAGATATTCTAGACACCCTATATCTACTGGCCAGTGGAGACATCTACCAACTATCCTATGAGGACATAAAGACTATTTTTAGAAACCTTTCTAGAGCAGCCAAAAAGAAAGGTAGGGTGATTCAACCCATAGCTAGTACCTCTTCCTCTAACTCATCCATTAAAGGAGAAAGTGGAAACATATTGAAGACTTCAAGAATGAGATGCTATAGACTCTTGCCATGCAAATGGATACCTTACATATCAAAAGGAAACAAGATGAAGTAGAGAGGGCTTTGGCCATTTGTTTCCCTAGATGCACCAGGAGGTATCCTAGGAATGAATTCCCATTGAACTCTATAGAGGTTTGTTCAGTTTGTGGAGAAAATCATTCTACAAATAAGTGTCCTTCCTTACCTAGACTTAAAGCTATATATCGAGGGGTTGAGGGAGTCACTTAAGAACTCTATTACATAAACCAAAGGAGGCCACATGGACTTAGACCATACTAGCAGGGGATGAAAGGGACATCTCAAGCATACTAAAACCCCAAAGAAGTCACTAGCATACCTTCTTGGCCCCCCCTACTCATCCTTCCTAGTCCACACCTCCTCCTTGGTCCTTTACATCTCAATATTATGCCCAACCAGCCACCCATTCATTTCAATCCTATGCTCAGCCACACCCTTAGTAGAATGCACCTCATCAGGGGTGGAGGCCCTAATACGACTCTCTTCCCACTCTTTTGCCTCCACCACTTGCCCAACCACAACCATTGCCTCCTGCTCAACCAAAGCAACCCCAAATGCCTTCCTAGCCAAATCCGAACCTAAACAATAGATAGGCTCAACAAGTGTATAGTGGGGAACCATTATGCCCAACATATGCTATGGAGATTTAGGAGATTAACTTGTGATTTGGGAAATTTCTCCCCGATAGCCAACATCCACCAAGGGAGGTTGGGGAAGATAAAGAGGAAAGTGAACCTAAAGAAATTCCACCTTTTCCTAAGAGACTATCTGTGACAACCTAGCCTACCCCAGAAGAAGCTAAACTCCTAGGAGAATTGAAACATTTATGTGTGAAGATACCACCTCTTCAAGCCGTAAAATATGTGCCTATATACAATAGGTTGATCAAATATAAGTTCTTTAGGCATCCACGAAGGCGTAATATAGATGCCCCAACCATCAATGTCATAGGTCAACTGTCTGACCTAATGTTAGGGTAGGTAGTCTGTCCAAAATATCTGGACCCTAGAAGCCCAGTAGTTGATGTCCACATCAATAGCACCATGATCCCACATAACTTGATTGATTTGGGAGCTGCCATTAATGTTATGAAAAAGGATATAATGATCAAACTTAACCTCTAGAGCTTCTTGAGGAAGACCACAACTGTGCTACAACTAGTAGACCACTCCACCGTGACCCCTTAGCGGATTGTGGAATATGTGATGGTCTCTCTTATTTCTTAGGAGTACCTTGTCTATTTCTTATTTCTCCAGCCAAAGGCAAAGCTCACTGGGTATCCTCTCATTCTGGGAAGACCATGGTTGGCTACCATCGATGCCTACATCAGCGATTGAGCTAAGAACATGGCCATAAAGAACGGGCATATGTCCAAGCAATTAATCCTATATCCTCTTACCCAACCCTTGCTAGAACATGATCTACCTCTCTTGTTGGAGGAGGAAGATGAGGATGAAGTCTATTCTATACCGCTTTGTGAATTAGAAATCGCCATGGGGGGAAACAACAAGATGAGGATGATATGATTGAAAATATGATTCAGAATCCACCTCCCACTGTATCACCATTAGAGGATATAGTAAGAGAAACCCAAAAAGACCCTTCGACTGATCTTTTTGTGCCCGACTCCACTTCTCTCTGTGTTAAGAATATAGAGTTAAACCCAGAAAGAACCTTGAAAATCAATCTATCCCTATCCTTTCCCAGGAAAAGGAACTGTGTAGCCTGCTGAGAAAACACCTAGATGCCTTCACCTAGATTTATAATGAGATGAAGGAAGTGCACCCTTTAGTATGGACTCATCATATATACATCAAGGAGGATTGAAATCCAGTCAGGTAGCCTCAAAGGAGGATGAATACAGCACTTAAAGATCTTTTTAAGGAAGAACTGCAGAGATTGCTTGATGGAGGATTCATCTATCCCATCTATGATAGTGAATGGGTCTCTCCTTTGCTGCTAGTTCCAAAGAAAAATGGTAAGTCGAGAATCTGTCTACTATCGAAAACTGAACAAAGCCACTAAAAAGGACCATTTTACTTTACCTTTCGTAGATCAAGTGTTAGACGGCCTGGCAGGGAAAAAATATTTCTCTTTCCTAGATGGGTTTAGCAGGTGCAATCAGATTCAAATCATCCCAAAAGACCAAGATAAGACCAATTTCACTTGTCCTTGGGGTAACTTTGCATACCGGGTCCTTCCTTTGGTTTGTGTAACGCTCCAGCCACTTTCCAAAGAGAGTTATTGAGTATATTATTTGAATTAGTTCATGATGCAGTAGAGATATACATGGATGACTTTACTCCTTATGGCTTTGACCTTTTGGAAGCTTTATCTAACCTAGGAAAAGTTCTAGACAAGTGTATCGAGATGAACCTATCGCTTAGTTTGGAAAAATGTGAATTTTTGATAACTGAAGGGACAATGTTAGGTCATGCAATATCTCAGCAAGGACTACAGGTGGACACTAACAAAATTTTCATCATCCAAAGGGTCCCACCTCCTCAAAAGGTGACAGATATCAGAGGCTTCCTAGGCTTAGTTGGGTATTATAGGAGATTCATTAAAGATTTAAGCAAGCTAGCCTCTCCTTTGTTTGGCCTCTTAGGCAAATATGTCGAGTTCATATGGATGGAAAACTATCAAGAAGCCCTAGATACCTTGAAGAGCAAGCTCATGACTACCCCAATTCTTAGAAGCCCAAACTGGGCCCTACCTTTCCACATTCATACTGATTCCTCAAACAAATCAATAAGGGCAGCTTTAGGACAAATTGATGAAAAGTTACCTTATGCCATATACTTTAGAAGAAAAAACTTGTCAAAGGCATAGTTAAACTATATAGTGATCAAGAAGGAAATCATAGCTATCGTGCATTCCATAAACAAACTCAAACATTATATCACAGGCTATCAAACCTTTGTGCACACTAATCATGCTACAATTAGATATTTAATGAACAAACTAGATGTAAATTCTTGCATTATTAGATGGTTTCCTTTACTGCAGTAGTATTTTATGGATGGTCATTTCCCAAATTGTTAGAATATGTTGTATCGTGGTCATTGCCCAGATTGTCTATTGACTTGATACAAGTCACATTTGTGATGACTTTTCAAAGAAAAAATATAATATCCAAGAATTACACTTCCGATTAATTGAATGTGTATTAAGCTATATATGTTAAAATTAGGATTTAGTTTAACAAAATTTCATTTATTTTTGCAAATGACCATGGATTTTTTTTGTAAGTATCATTGTTCAATGCATGTTTGAGAATCAAATTATTTTATAAGTATTTATAATTAGTTACAAATGGGTGTTTCATGATGATAGGATTTTAAATGTTTGTGTTTTTATTTTATGTAATGTATTTACTTTTTTGTATTTGCTCTTGTTTGTGTTTCTGTGTCTATGAATTCCAAAACATGCAAAAAACATTCATTATAATATACCATATGGAAGGTCACTAAACAAATTGTCTATAAACTTGATACAAACAACTTCTATGATGATTTCAAGAATGCATAGTATCCAATACAAGAGATACACTTCAAATGAATTGAATGCTTTCATTAACCTATCCATGTTCAATTTAATAAAATTTCACATATTTCGGTAATTGACCATGAAACCATGAATGAAAAAGTTTTATTTTTCTTTTTTTTTTTGGTAACGACCACTATACGATTCAATGTATGTATGAGAATCATATTCTTTTATAATTATTTTTAATTAATATATTTTTTTTCCTCACGAAAAAGCTTAATTTTATTAATGAAAATAAAATTACATGTTGTAGATATTGACAATGCATTCAATCATGACAATCAAAACTGGTGATCACAGAGACCAAAAATACAACTCCAAAATAGTGGTAAACATATCACCGTTTTCTCAATTTCTTCTTTTTAACCTTACACCATTCTCCCTTGTAAGGAATGTTCGTTAAAAGCTCTAGCTGGGTCCCTTCATTCATTGTTGGATCTTCTTACTGTATCTCATTTTTGAAGTTGAAATCCTTTAATGATACTTATTTTGTAACATGTTATACTAAGTAATGAACATTTTTCTTTGTGTGCTATATTTTCGAACTCGAAAATTGTGGCCTTATAATGAGTTTGTGATAAAAATTTTTTTTATCATATAAGATATTAACTTTCATTACATATTTTGTCTTTTAGTCAATCTCATTGTGCATTTATTGTAATTTCAAAAAATTGTGTATTGATAAACAATTATTAGAGTTTTGATTGAAGAAGAAAACACAATAGTTATTATAATAGTTACACACTGAGGAGTTGAAAAAGGTTATATATGGTGATGAACCACCAAATCCTAACAATGTTCATTTATTTGAAGCGAAGTAATTTGATAATTATTTTTCTATTAGAGAATTAGTGCATAAGAAGGAAAAATAACATGATGTAAAGATTAAATGATGGATTGACCAATAATTTACAAGGTTTTATAATGAAGCAAATGATTCACAAATATTTTATAGCATTTTACGATTCATTAAACAACGCACCAATATTTTACAGTATTTTAGTTTTTAGTAAAATATTCCAAAAAAATGATATATACTTATTGTTGTGTAGTAGGCAATGACCATTAGTTACTAGGAGAAAGGAAAACAAGAAATCACATGAAGATAAATAACTTAGGAATAGAAGAAGAGAAACGATGTAGGAGAGAACCAACATATTGTTACTTTATATTATATTGTCTTGAGAAGACAATCACAACAGATACAATGATGCATACATTTCCATATATATATATATTATGTCAAGATAATCGCAATAATTTAAGTCAAAACCAATTTAGCCTATCTAACATAGAATCTTGAATCGACTAGAGAGTTGATCGACTTTATAATATCAATTATAGAATTGTTTGGGATGGTCAACTAAGTCGAATAGCCCCTACAACATCTTCCCTACTCTTAATTCATTCTTTATGACAAAGACAAGAAGATTTGGAGTCTTACAAAATTTGTACAAAACTTGATACACCATAAAATAAAAAATGTAAATCCTTATAATGAAATAAAATTTTGTCCAGAAGGGTGGTTGGCTAATTAGAAGATCTAGTTTCGTGGTCAAATAGAACTTCTTGAATTACATCTACAAGATTTGAAATGTTAATTCCTCCTCTTCCCTTCCCTGGCTGACTGATTGGAACATTCAATTTCAAATTCCTGAGTATGATATTGTTGTTCAGAAGAGAGACCAAATCCTAAAAGCTTGGCTCAAAGAAATTGAATTTATGTCATTGTGAAGATGATTGAGATGATTGTGCTATTACAGGTGCTAGTGTTGAAGTGATAGGGAATGTTGTTTGATAAGTATTTGGTTCAAGCACTTAAATATATTGATCAAATATACATCATTTCCATGCAAATATACTTTCATGGGCATCAAATGATTTAAAATATCTCAAATATTGTACCTTGTCAGCTAGTGATATGTACCCTGACAATTCTTGATCAACTAGTATTTGATGTTCTATTAGTTTCACTTTATTAACAATTCCATGAAAATAATAAATATAATTTAACTTTATTAATGATTCCATGAAAATGATCAATAACATTGGCATATTATACTTTTACTCTCATCCCTTCTCTAAAACACTATCTTTTCTCGTCTTTTATTTGGGATTAAATTTTTCTCCTATAAAACCTAATTCTCATGGGTAGACTTTTCTCAAGGTTGAGTTACTTGTCGAGAGTACGATTCTCAAAATATAAATTATTGATTTTATATCTGATCACATGTGGGTGATAAATATATTTGGAAAATAATAAAAACATTGGACTCTATGATATAATGTTTTTTCTAACTCTTTTTTTTCTTTGGAAAATTCTTGGTGAGCCTTATGAATTATAGTGGATATTTTTTAATTCCCTTGAACTATCATTTTATCTTGAAATTTATTTACATGAGGAGTTAGTTTCTCGCTATGATTGACCAATTGTTGTAGAAACTATTGGATTGCAATTCTGTTGGGAATGTTTATATTAATTTTTTTTATTTCCTAGTTCTAACATTCTAACCAAATATCGCTTTATTGTCATTGCCTCTCCTAAATCTTTCTACTATACAACATCCTTATTTTAAATTTTTTCTTCTATCCTCTAGGGCTTTAAATATTTATTTATCTCAAGCATGCCTTAGGTGAGTTTCTTACTAGATGTTTCTTTTATCCTTTCTTTATTTATGGAGCTCAAGTGTTTGGTGTATTTGACTCTACTAGAGGAACTTGTTCGTCAGTTGTAGGGGAGGTTGAGGTAACATCTATTTGTAGATTATCTTTCTCTAGAATTTCCTTTAATATATCTTCTGACATAGTATTCTTGTATGGACTTCCTCAGTACCAGCCTCCTTAGGTCACTTTTTATCTTGATAATCCTTTTATTCTACAATTGTTGTGGTAGTTTCACGAGGTGAATTAGAATTCAATTTGAACTCTAGCACTTATTGTTTTCTTGTTGCATTCACTCAAACGTCCTCCATTATATGTGCGTGTCGAACTTCAATTTTATATGCTAACTTTGGTTGAAATGAATAGTTGATGTTCCTGCAATTATTTGTCTACCATCATTATATATTTTTTTATTTCAATGAATACATCTTTGACATGTCGAAGTTACTACAAGGTGTCTCGTCCAATAGATGATGCCAAAAATTGTTGCAATTCTATGCTTCTTTACTATTTTGCCCTTTTCTTGGGTATGCTCCAACACTTCCCATGAAATTGAGTCTAACTTCTATAGGTATTGTGGTCCTCATACTTGAATACCCATTATAATCTTTTGTTAATAAGTATTATATGTTGATTCCCGAATCAGTTTGAAACAATGTGAGCCTTAACTTGCAATCTCCTTAGGATATTCTATGGTAGGTAATTATATGTAAAATTCGAATGGTCTTGTGCATAATTCTTTTTTCATTTCTTCTTATTTTTGAGTGTTTTAAAACGGTAAAATTATATCCCCTCACCCTTCTCAATCCTGTGGTAGAACTAGGAATATTTTGTTAGCCTCCTCATGTTCCACCACCTCCTCCAACTCCACCTCTACCACCACCTCCTAAACCACCACATCCTCCTCCTCCTCTTCCTCCACCACCACCTACTCCTCCTCCTCCACCACCTCCTCTTGCCCCACCTTCACATCCACCACCTCCGCCTCTACCACCTCCACCACCTCTGCCTCTACCACCTCCGCTACCTCCTCCTCTTATTCCACCTCCTCCTCCACCTCCTCTACCTACGCTTTCTACACCACCTCTGCATCCACCTTCTCCTCCTGCTCCTCCTCATCCACCTCCTCATCCACTACCACCTCCTCCTCCTTGTTCTCCACCTTCGCTCCACCTCTCCCTCCTCCTCATCCTCCTCCTCTGCCTCCTTATTCACCACCGCCTACAACTCTTCTTCCTTCACTCCCTCCTCCTTCCTCCTCCTCCTTCTCCTCCTCCTCCTTCTCCTCCTCCATCTCAACCTCCTCGACCACCTCCTCCTCCTCCTCTCTATCCTCCTCCTCCTCCTCCACATAAACCTCCACGTAAACCTTCACCTCCCCCTCCACCTCAACCTCCACCTCTACTCTTCCTCCACCTCCACTCTTCCTCCACCACCACTTCCACCTCTACCTCCTCCTCATCCTCCTCCTCCACACCCTTCTCAACCACCTCCTTCTCCTCCACATCCACCTATACCTCGACCACCTCCTATGTCACATCCACCTATACCTCCACCACCTCCTACTTCACCACCACCTCCACCTCCACCACCTCCAACTCCACTCCCACATCCACCTCCAACTCCACCCCACATCCACCTCCACCCCGTCCTCCTCCTCCTTCTCCACCTCTGCCACCTCATCCTCCTTCTCCACTTCCTACTCTTCCTCCTCCTCCATCTCCACGTCTACCTCCTCCTCTACCACCATGCCCTCCTCCTCCTCCTTCTCCTCCTCCTCCCCGACCTCAACCTCTCCCTTCTCCTGCTCCTCATCCTCCACCTCCACCTCCTAAACCAACACCACCTCCACCTTCTCATCTACCACCTCAACCTCCACCAACAACACCACCTCCTCCTCTTCCTTCTCCTCCTCCTCCTCTTCATCCACCGCCACCACCCCCTCCACCTCCTCCTCCTACTCCACCTCCACCACCACCTCCACCTCCTCATCAAGCAATTTCACCCCCTCCTCCTCCTCCTCCACCTCCACCACCACCATCACCACCACTACCACCGTCTTCGCCTTTTCCTCCTCTTCCTTCTCCTCCTCCTCGTCCACCTCCTTTGCCTCCACTACCTCCTCTGCCACTGTCGCCTACCCCTTCCCTGCTGCCCCATCCTCTCCACCTCCTCCACCACATCCTCCTCCTCTTGCCCCGCCTCCTCCACTGCCTCCTCCCTCCTCCCTCGTCGTCTATGCCTTCAACTACTCCTCCTCCTCACTGTTTCCGCGTCCTCCTCATGCTCCTCCTCCTCCACTTCCATCTCCTCCTCCTCCTCCCCTACCACCTTAACATGTGTCTCTGCCTCTGCATCCTCCACCTCCTCCTCTACCTATGCCTTCACCTCCACCTCATCCTCCTCCTTTGCCTCCTCCTCCTCCTCTCCTCTCCCTCCATGCCTTCACCTCTGCCTCCTCCTCCTCTTCTCCTATGCCTCCTCCTCTCCTCTTCTCTGCCTCCTCTACCTTTGCCTCCACCTTCTCCTCTGCCTCCTATGCTTGCTCCTGTGCCTCCTCCTCCTCCTCCTCTTTGTCCTCAGAAAGATTAAATAAAATAAAATTGCATATCATTTCATTCTTTTTATTTATAATACTTATTGAGAAAATTCAAATATCAATGTATACATGATAATATAACAAATAATATGTATAAAAAATTACACTAGTAATTATGAGCACAACAATTTAATTAGTAAAATTTAATTTAGTTTTATAGTTTAAGCCAAATACTATTTTCGGAATTTCACTAACAAATTTATGATAAAGGTGATTAAAATTATGTGTGGCCACCTATGATTTCCAATATCAAATTTGTAAGGGTGGTGAACAACAAAAGTGAACATCGAGTAATCGAAGTGTAGTGTAGTTTAAGAGGGACAACATTTTCCTTTTTTATTTGGAAGAAAAGAAAAAATAGCTTTAACTATTTTCACATATTCAAATTTTTACATGTCTATATTTAAAAGTATTAAGAATAATTTTTATATTTAAAAATAAAATTTAAAATGTTGAATTTACTTTTGAATTCAAAATTTCAAAAATATATAATATGAGTACCAAATTCCAATTCCAATAAAAAGAAGCTTAATCTATGTTGAATCAATTTTCATATTAGAATATAGATAAAAAAATCAGACATCAAAGTTTATCATCACCTACCCAAGGAACATTTCCAATCCATCATTTAACAAACTAGGAAAGAGGTGAATGTTTGCAAGAATTTCTATGTTTTTTGGATCATAATTTCGGGGCTACGTGTATCAATGATTGATATCTTGGTAACCATAAGACCAAAGGATTGGGCCGATATAGTAATTGAGGAAAAATCTTGATGAAGAAGTGAAGAAGTGTTAAGACTTTTCAATGAGTGAACAAATATATAATGAAACACTAAAGGTATAAATATGTGAAAAGTATCAATAAATTTCCCATAGTTGTAGAAAAATAATTATAAACGAGTGTTCAATATTTCAAATGTGCAAACAAAATTATCCAAAAACGATATCCATAGCTGTGGAAAATTTTTAAAAACAACATATCTATATACATAGCTATAGAAAAAAATTATAAACAACATATCCATAAACGATATCCATAGCTCTCCAAAATATTTGTAAACAACACATTACATTGTGCAAAGAAAATTGTCGATAAACGCTATCCATAGTTGTCAAATGTTTTTAAAAGCCATACTTTAAAGAAAGGCTCGAAGAAGCGGCGTGGCTTCAAATATGCAAACAAAATAAACGATATCCATAGTTGCATGAAAAAATTATAAACAAAGATGGAAAAGGAAGAGGCATGGAATGCTAAGCTAATTTGAATTGACGGAAATGGCTACTTACCTCAAACTTGATTGGAGGTAGAGTTATGAAGTAACAAAGGCGTTGAGCGTGGATCAAACACATGATCTTAATATATTCAGTCTTACTCTCTCTCTCGACAAAGATACAGAACAAACACATTATCTACAGAGGCGTGGCTTCAAATGTGCAAACAAA
>APFE030258668.1:0-14074 GCA_000404065.3 Pinus taeda
ATAATGAAGGAGAGTAACGTTCAGGGGGTCTACTTATCCTGGTAGATCTTCTAACACCACTTTCAGGTGTTTGGGGTGCCTGTTGTAGTTGTGATGGTTGTTGTTGTTGTGGTTGTTGATTATTATTATTTTCAGGCACCTTTACTTTTTTCAGTGATTTCATCAAGAACTGCATATTCCTTGTTTCTTTTTCCTGTTTCTTTTCCTGCAACTGATTCTTATACAAGACTTTTTCATTGAATATTACATCTCTACTCCTAATGATTTTGTGATTTTCATAATCATATAAGCGATAACCAAAATCATTAACACCATATCCAATAAAGGTACATTTCTTTGACTTTGCCTCAAGATTTGTTCTATTTTCTTTATTAATATGGACAAAGGCCTTACAACCAAAAGGCTTTGAAAAGGAGTAGTTTACCTTTTTACCTGTCCATGCTTCCTTTGGAACACCACCATCCAAGGAACTTGAAGGCCCCCTGTTTATTAGATAAACAATAGTATCTATAGCATTTGCCCAAAATTGTAAAGGCAATCCTGCATGAAATATCATGCACCTTGCACGTTCCATGATTGTTCTGTTCATCCTTTCTGACACACCATTTTCTTGTGGTGTTCTTGGAATTGTCTTCTCTCTACGAATTCCATGCTCTAAATAGTACCTATCAAACTCTTTGCAGCAATATTCACCTCCATTATCTGATCTGAGACACTTCAATTTCTTTCCTGTCTCAATCTCAACCAAAGCTTTCCATTTCTTGAAAGTATCAAATACATCAGATTTATTCTTAATACAATAAATCCAATTTTTTCTAGTTACATCATCAATAAAAGTAACATAATAACAAGAGCCACCGAGAGATGATACCTGAGAAAGTCCCCATACATCTGTATGCACAAGCTCTATTTTTTCGCTCTTCTTTTCTTTCCCAACTCTGAGAAATCCAACTCTCTTCTATTTTCCATAAATGCAATTCTCACAGAAGTCCAAATCAACATTGTTCAAACCCGGCAACAAATTCCTTGAGTGAAGAATCTTCATCCCCTTTTTACTCATGTGTCCGAGCCTATGATGCCATAATGCTGCATTTTCTCCTTCGGAAGTTAAAGCATTAACAGAGTTAGAAATACCATAGCATAAATACAATGTACCAACCTTTTCGCCTTTTTCTATTACCAGGTCTCCTTTGGTGACCTTCCAAGCTTTATCTGTGAAAGTTGTCACACAACCTTCACTGCCTAACTGCCCTGTTGAAATCAGATTTTTTTTAGATTTGGAACATGCCTTACCTCCTTTAGTAGCCATTGGTTTCCATTCTACTGTTTTACAAGAACCTTACCCATTCCAACAATTTTACAGGGTTTATCATCACCCAAACGAACTTGTCCAAAATATCCTTGAACATAGACATGAAAGTATTTCTTATCAGGTGTGGCATGGAATGAGGCCCCTGAATCTACCACCCAGGAATCAGTAATATTTTTGAAAGAAAGAATCAAAGCATATTGTAACACCTCACCTGTCACATTTGCTTCATGATTGTTTTCTTGTTGTGAATCTCCTTCTTTTCCCTTCCGAGATCTACAGTCTTTCACTAGGTGTCCTTTCTTTCTGCATTTCCAGCACACTATCCCTGATCTGGACTTGGATCTTCCTTTCCTTGATTTACTGCGATATCTTGAGCTCTTTCCTCTTTCCATTTTTCTTCCCCTAGACTCTACACTCAAAGCATTACTTGATGTCTCACCGGAGCTTTTTCGTCGCATTTCCTCGCTAAGGATAGCACCTATAACATCTTCAAACTTTAAAGTACTAGATCTAGAAACAGAGTTACTAATGGCCATTACTAAACCATTCCAACTTTCTGGCAATGAGCACAAGAATAACAGAGCTCTAACTGCATCATCAAAGTTTACCCCTGTAGAACATAACTGACTTGTAACAGTATTAAAATCATTTAAATGGTCTGCAATAGATCCACCTTCCGACATCTTCATATTAAATAACCATTTCATAAGAAATACCTTATTTGAGGCCGAGGGTTTTTCATATAGTTTCTCCAACGCCTTAATCAAACCCTTTATCGTTGTTTCCTTCGAAATGTTGAAGGCGACTGACGCTGTTAGGCACAACTGTACTGTTTCGATTGCTTTTCTATCGAGAAGGTTCCATTCTTCATCTATCATACCCATCGACATCTTTGTTTTTCCGCCCAATGGTAGGTACAGATCTTTCTGATACAGATAATCTTCCATCTGCATCTTCCACAACGAGAAGTTTTGGCTGTTAAATTTCTTGACCCTAAACTTACCATCTTTCGCCATTGCTCCCACTCGAACCAACAACCCTTCTTTCCTGTGAGTTTATCAACCAAATAGACCTTTGGCTCTGATACCAGTTGTTAGAAAATTATATATTACGGAGCAATGGAACACAAAATATTGCAAAAATATAAGCACAAAAAACGCATAAAACAAGAGAGACACAGATATACATGGTTCACCCAGTTTGGGCTATGGCCACCCCAAACATCCAGTCCTTCCTTTCTATTATCTAGCAAAATGAAGAGACACAACCTACAACAGATCCACTGTAATATCCTCTGTTTTTCTCTCACAGTCTCACCTCGTTGTTTCTCGCTCAGAGAATACACATCTATTACACAGACTCAGTACAATACCCTCATACCAAGAGAGGGGTTTCCTTCTAGGGAAAAACCCTAAACTAAACATAAGTTCTACCATCAGATCATTTTCCTATTGAACGATCCAGATTGACTAGAAATTACTATACTTTTACAAGGGGGACCACTGGCCCTCAAACCCCCCAGCCGGGGGGAATCGGCCCCCCCTAACCCCCACGGGGTGGACAAGTCCCCCCCACACCCACCCGTGTGGAGGGATGTACAAACTTCCTGGGGTATACATCTGGCTGAAACAAAGACCTCTGAACAATCATGCTCCACACCCAACAACTAACCTACCAAATTCATAACCTAATCAAGTGAAAATGATATGGGGTGAATTTTTTTATTAAATTGAATTTTTTTATGATCCAATGCAAGTGGAATAAACTCAAATGAAGCTCATTAACATGTTCTAAAGAATAACATAAAAGTACTACTATTTTGTTACAATGGACTTCCAAAAAATCTAGATTTGTGAATGAGTAAACCAATCCAAGTAGCTCAATGATTAATATGACTTTTGAAATATGTTATAAGGATGTATCATGTTTGTGACTCTGTAAATAACCTAAAAAACAACTCACTTCAATCATTAAACTAATATGACCTACAACAAAAGAAGCATGAATAGTAAATGCAAAAATAAGAGATGTAAGTGAAAAAGACATTCAAAGGAAATAAATAAATTATACAAGAGGGCTCTAAGGCTCCTGGGATGGCCAAGCCCTAGTCCAATGAATTAATCCAAGCTTTATAAGCTAAAAATGGCACCAAAAATCATTATTTGAATCAATCCAAGTACATCTCTGGTAGAAATGAAAGTGGAGTTGTTAAATAACAAGTTTTCTCCACGAGAAGACTAAGAAATACACCCCCCTAGAGGCCAATTCAAATTGATACTTATACAAATTTATGAGGAAGAATTATCCTTTAAAGGAGGAAGCTTTCCCCTCCAAAATCCCTCAAATAGTGGATTTGGTTCCCAACACTAGGAATTTGCATTAAATGACAAGGAGCACATTCCTAGGATTTCTCAATCACTGGAGCTCCATAGTTTGTGCAATAATTTCATAATAACCTATTCATTTATCATCTAATATTGGTCATCCTGTAGCAAGGAGAAATTCCCTAAATTGTCCCATCCTCCAAATCATCACAATTTTCCCAACATTCTCACAATATTCTACAAAAATAAATAATATTAGGCACAAATATGCAATTATATATAAACATTCCTAATGAACACATTATAGCTCAAAATATTTCATCTAATTCAAAAATAAAGGTTTAATGTGTTGAAGGATGGTGATATGGGCCTTAAATTTTATCTAATTTGGAGGCCCATCAGTAGGCTAAGGTGATTAATCACTATGGGTGAAATGATAAGTCCAAGAGACACAACTGAATGGCCGAGCAACTTTTCTAAGGATAATTGGCAAGTTTAATTATTTAAGCACCAATGGATTGAATTTATAGAATTTATTAATTAAAAATGAGTGTCGTAGGATTCAAATTACTTGTAATATGAATGAAAATCCAAGTTACTGGATGAATATTCGCTGCTAGGATGAGAAACTATCCTATATGAAATGCAACACCTAAAACTAAGTGAAATACAAGATCTTGGTAACTTTTATTTAAATTCCTACTCTATATGAAAAACCTTAATTTAGTTGTCTTGAAGCAAGTATCGCAAGAAGGTTGTATAAATAATCCAATAAGAGAGAGTCTATGGCCTAATTAATGATACCCACTGTGAGGTTCTAACGACCTAGAAGCCTATGTTCCTATAAGGGATATCCACAAGAGAACTGGAACATCGCCTGTTTTAACCTTAGTACAAGGAATAAGTGTTAAGGGCGAAGAGAGAAGGGAAGTCCTATATTTCTATAAACCAAGCTTATGCTTGGAGGTAAATTAATTAATTCAAAACTAGTCCTAGGATGAAGTGCAAGTTATGGGTGAATGCCCTGTGTTGGAAATAATGTTAATACTGAGAGGTGGGGGTGAATCAATATTAAGGTTAATTTGAAAATTTATACCAATTTATCTTTAATAATTCAAACTTTGCATCCATTATATGAGAGAAACATATCATGTGGCAACAATATGAAATTAACACACAAACACACATCATGAGTAGCATGCACATTGGACACAGAGGTTTTACGTCGAAACCCTCTTGGGAAAAAAACCACCAAAGATTGTTGTTATTATTAGTGTAAAAATAAGATAACCTACTTTATTACATCAATATGTTTGTTAGCCACCACTCACAGGAAGCACCAACTCCCTTTGATTGTTTGCTAGCACTCACTACAAAGAAGCACCAACCCTCTCTTTTTGTAGACACCTGATCAGCTTATCAGAAGCACCATGTGAAGCACCAAATTCATGGATTTATTGCAAGAACCAAATTGCATCTCCTTGGATTTATGCAACCACCAACTTTCAGATCCTTGGATTTATGCAACCACCAACTTGCAGGAGGCACCAACCCCTAAGCCTTCTTCAAACACCCACTAGAGATGGAAGCACAAACTTCCTGTATGCAAGCTCCAAACCACACTTAATAATGAACCTTATTGCTCACTATAATTGGCAGCCTCTCTGCATGTTTTCAGCTCTTTTTTCTCCATAGCCCCTGGCCCATGCAACATTTTTTGTGCTCTGCTTATTCTACAACAACATGTTGTTCCGCTCAACAACATTCACTAGCATGCAACACTCTCTCATCTCTAGCCACTCTTCAGCAACATACTCAATTGGGATCTCTTCTCTCGGCCTTCTTTTATCTTAGCCACACATGGCTTCTTCTTAGCAGCGCACTCACAATTGAAGTTCTCCACATGGCTCACTCTCCATAGCATATACTTTTCTTTTGGCCCTCTTCAATTCCATGGGCTCTCTTGGCCTCACACAATATCGCATGCTCTCTCTTGGGGTCTCTTTCCTCTACATAAGCACTCTTAGCCTCTCACTGCAACACACACACACACATAGAACTATCCACACTGCTCATTGGCTACAATGTTACTTCCCCCACATTGATCAATGGAAATCCTGATTTTTGTTCATCTGCTACACACTGTTCGATGTTTCCTCTATTTCCATCCACACTACCCAAGACTGTACTCCAAGCATGGTTCTCCATTTTTTTGTTGTGTCTCTTTTCTCAATTTTTTCCACTACGCCATTAAACATTTGGAATGGGCTTCGTTCGCTTCACCAACTGTGGTTGTGTTGTGGCCACCAACAACCCCCCTTTTTATTTAGTGTTGTGACTAATACTAAATATATGGGGACCCTTAGCTAAAATTCAAAAAAATAAATTAGTGATTGTATTTCCTATTCAATAAAACTTACCATCGTAAACTTAAGAAAATACCTTTGAAAATATCTAAAAAAACTTAAGTTTTTTTATGAGGGAAGACAAAATCACTCCTTAAAGGATATCGTATCGCAAAAAAGATAACATGATGCCTCCCTACAAGCCAAAACTCTAAGAATGTGAGATTGCAATGCGAGATCACATATTAAAAACATATATATCACATCGCATGCTTTAAAACGCACTTATGCTGAAAAACCGCACAAAATGCCGATATGCAATATCGCATATCGCAAAATCGCACCTCACAAAAAATACATTAAATGCAAAATGCGCATACTTACGAGTTTGCAATAATGCGACCATGCGATATTGCGATATCGCGATAAAGCATAAAAGTGATCTTACGAAAGAATGAAAGAGTGATCATGCGATATTGCGATTATGCGATGCGTCGTCTCATCGCAAATTTTTCTGGTTCATTATTCAAGGCAACATGTTTCCATTAAACGAGAATGGTTATGTGCTTTAAATGCTCATTAATGAAGTAGTTGCCAGTTGTTAATGAAATCTAGTTTTGAGGTTATCAAAGAGCCAGTTCATGTAAGGTGGCATATTTTTAAATGTCTTCAGCAGTCAAAGCATTCCCGTCGTTATTTATTGTCATTACTCTCACCTCACTTGTAAACTGCAGGAACGAAGGACAAAAGGTTATACAAAGTAGTGTACAGGAAACTACGGTGAAAAGAGGCGAGGCTCTGATATCTGAAGACAGAGAAAAGGCACCCTTGCACAAAGACACAGCATGCAACAGAAACGCAGGTATTTTCACCTGGGAAGGCATACAAAATATATTTGAGGAAATAAATCCTAAAGTAATGGGATTTATGGCTATTACAGGCTCTTCAAGGTCATCTGAAGCATCAGTTGCAGAGTTAGCTTGTTCATTCCTGCACCGGAGAGCGGCAAGGCCCAAAATTCTCCCCTGCACAGAAATGGTTAAAGAAATATTAGACATCACTGACATCAAGACAGGTAGTTTAGGGCTCAAGGTCAAGAGCTCTCAAAATCATTATTTTCACAAAATTTCAACTTTACATCCACTACAAGAAAACACGCAAGAGGCGAAAATCGCACTAAGGAAGCCTGGATTAAGAAACAAAGGCAGTTTCCGATGCGTGATTATCGTCGTGCATCGCTAGGTAAAACTTCTCAAAATGGGAAGCCTCTAATTTCTTAGTCTCTGTAAGCACAGTACCGAAAAGATGATGCCAGCTCTTGCTGATTCCATTTTGCAGCACATTTAAAGGCTGAAGTCAGCCAACTAACTCATATCAAGCAAACGTTCAATACTTGCGACATTAAGGAGAAAATACAAAAATAGTTAGTTTTAGATTTAATTTTAGAAATAGTTATATTTTATTTTGCCTAGAAAAAGGACGATCATTTAAACCGTATCCTAAATTTTTGTAAATAAGTTATTTTTAGACATAGTTAGTAGTATTTAAACCCTTCTCATGCATTTAGATAAGGGTCCAGAAATTTATCAAAAACTTGTCCTCAGAACATGCACTTTTGCACCCTCCAAGGAGGTTTTGGTGAATGAATGGAACATGGTTTATTGATTTTTGTATCTGATATCTGCTACTAATGTTGCACTTCTGTACTCTTACTTTATGTCTAATTGAGAAGAGATAAATCATTATCGCTTGAAGCTCATGAGTACAACTAGTTATAAATGGTACTTCTATCTCTTAGCTGTTTCTATCTCCTGTGTTAGAGTGATATTGAAATTCAGTTGTTTACATGTTAATGCTTGAATGCTTGAGTTATCATTTGGCACTTTTGTACGGTGATAGCTATTTATTTGTGCTTGATATGTGAACAACTTACTATGCGATATGCTTCTCACAACTGTTTTGTCTAACTTTTTATGCGAAGTAGTTCATCAATATTGAATTATTTTCTTATAACAGTTGAATGATCTTTATTACCAATTTTTATTTGAAATCATTTTAGATCGCATAACAGAAAAATCTTACCCCTAGTTAGTATAGATATTAGATGTCGTTGCTTTTTTGGAATACAAGTGCATATCATTAGATTAGAATTAGAAGTAGATTATCTCATTTAGAATATTTTAAAGCCACAAACATCAATAAATCTTACACATACACACACAAATTGAGAAACTAGTCGCATTATCCCCAGTCGGACCCGCTATACCAAACAGAAAAGGAGCTGCCAACCAAGGTCCGGACCGGGCGGGTATCCCCCTTGTTGAACCGATTTTCAGGGCTTCAAAATATTTGGCACTAGAAGGAGGGCCTGTAACTATGAATGGCAAGTAACTCCAAATCAAAATACCATTCTGAGAGTAAATCATGCTCACCATCTCCCCTGACTTCTCCACTTCATTTAGAATCTTTAAATCCACAGTCAGAAGTCATAGGATCAACAGTCGCTGCTATAAACCCTGATATTTCAGAACAATCTATTTTTGAACCTCCTGAAGTTGAATCTTTGATTCACAAACTTCAGCGATTTTCTATATCTCCTCCAAGATCTGATAAATCTCAAGGTAGCGTGACTTCGCAATATAACCCTACTCATCCCTTGACCAGATTAAAGAGCGAAAAATTTGGTGTATAGCCAACTGAATTACCTCTACCCACTAGGAAGAGAGCAAGGAAATCACCTAAAGGTTATGATAGCAAGACTTTCACCATCATCATCCATCTCAACTTCCTCACCGCGAAGTCAACCATCCACTTCGCCGCTCCAGATCATTGTTCACCAACCTACTGGTACTTCTACATCCCCTTCTCAATCATCCAGAGTTATTATATCCTCACCTTCTGGACCTCATGGATCATCTTCTCCACTTCCTTCCGTTAGTAAATCAGCAATGGCTTAATCTCCGTGGAACAATCCAGGGGCAGTCTTAATGCCTGCGCCCTTGAGTCAGCTGCCAGCCCATCCTGAAAAATGGCTGCCTAAATTCAATCCTGAAGAAGGCATGCTATCGGAAGAGCATATCAATAACTTTATGCTATCCATAAATCTTAATGGAGTTACCAACGAAGATGTCGTCGTTCGACTTTTCCCGTATACCCTCCAAGGAACAACCAGATCATGGTATTTTTCACTACCATCTGGATCTATTACTAGTTGGGACATCTTCGAGGAGCAATTCCTCATTAAGTTTGGTGATGATAGGTCTACTGCAACGTTGATTAGTGACCTGTCAAACCTCAGGGCCTAATTAAAAGAACCCATCAAAGACTTCAATTCTCGTTTCAATAAACTATTAAACAAAATTCCTACCGCTTCCAAGCCCAGCGAAGAAGTAAGAAGTGAATGGTACATTACTACATTACCATCAAATATAGCAATCTTCATGGATAGGGCTAATAAGACAACTTTGGCTGAAAACATGAAAGAAGCAATAGCTGTAGAGAAATGGATTATTTCCCTTGAAAAGAAGACCACGATCGAAGAACGAAAGTCTAAGAAGGTAACATTCAAAGAAGATCCCAAGAAAAAGAAATCGAAAGATCCTTTTGATTTAGAAGGATTGCAAAAAGTTTTGAAGACCATGTCTAACGAGATGGTCGACATCAAGAAACAAGTGGCAGAAACTTCTTCAAAGAAGCCCTACAGAGCTTTTAAAAGGAATCCCTCGACTTATTCAAAGCCCCCCAATGCTATTACAAACGCTGAATCTGAGGAAGAAGAGGAAATTGCTAGTGAAGAGCAAACTGATGAAGAAGAAGTTGTAGAGCTACAAGGAATGTGTGATTTCATCCTCCCACAAGAAGAGGATCAAGAAGCATTTCCGGTTAGTACACGAAACAGAAATCAGCTTGATCCCCCCCAAACTACCCCTAAGCCAAAGAGCGCAAGCTCAGCAATGAAGGATAAAGTCGCACCCAAGAAGACAACATCTAAAGTGACTCAAACCAGCCCAGTCCAAATAGATGCGTCTACTCCATCTAAAACGCTGATTTTCTATGATGAAATGGAGTACAATATTATAGAAGATATGAAGAAGACTCGGGCCAATATCACTCTTTACGAATTGAGCAAGTTAAAACACCAGCAAAAGATAATTTTTAAAGAATTACATGTTGTGCCAGTTGCACCTTTTCCTGCCGCTGTAATTTCTAGAGCTTCCCATGACATGGGTAGACCTCCGACTAATGCGATTAACAAGGTTGATCCAAATGATGTTGTATTAATTGGAGCTAGATCGAGATCTCGTACTCCCCCCTTTCTTCTTACTTATGAAATTTTTAATAAAAATGTGCATAATTGTTTAGTGGATTTTGGAGCTTCATCAAATATTTTACCGAAGTCAATATGTACAAAATTGAACGCTCAACCACAGAAGTCTGTTGTGCGCATAGTCCAGCTAGACCAATCACAAGTCAAGGTAATTGGCGAATTGAATCAGGTTACCATAAGGATTTCATCCAACCCAAAGGTATGTCAAGTTATAGATATTTTGGTTGCTGATATTCCAAAATTTTGTGGCTTAATTCTTAGCAGGGATTGGTCAGAAAAACTTCATGGATACTTCGCAACTGATTGGTCGCACATGTGGCTGCCCTACAATGGTAAACCAAATCAAATAAAATTTGAACAAGAACGACATCACAAGTATATAGTAACAGAACTCGAGGGGGGAAATGAACCAGTAGCATATAACAACAGTATTATTGGCAATTACTCAGTAGATTCTTTCCTATGGAATTTTAATGCTCATACATCACCTTATTTAGAACAATTTGTTTTGTCCAAATTCGAAAACTTTTCTCAAACAGATAGTTCTAAATGTATCAATTTTTTAGATAGTCCTGTAAATAAATATTCATTTTGGAAATTATTCTTTGATGGTTCTAAGTCTAATGAAGGAGCAGGAGTAGGATGTGTGCTGGTTAGTCCAGAAGGAGATAAAACTATGTTAACTTGCAGACTCGAATTTGATTGCACCAACAATACAACTAAGTATGAAGCTTTAGTCCAAGGGTTGTACAAAGCAATCGGATTAAATGTCAAATACCTTCAAGTTTTCGGAGACTCTGAAATTGTAGTCAGACAGGTACGTAATACTATACATTGCTTATCAAGTCATTTAAAACATTATCAATCTTTAGTTCAAGATCTGATTGAGCACTTTATAGCATTTAATATTTCATCAATTCCCAGACTTCAGAATGCAAGTTCAAACCTTTTGGCTAACGTAGCTTCTAAACTTATCCCTTCATAAGATTTTTGTCCTGATATATTTTCAATAGAATTAATCTTTAGACCTTCTATTCCTGATAACATCACAAATTGGAGAATATTCAATGACGATCCTAATATTGTGAGTTTTCTCACATCCGAAGGATCTTATACCAATCAAATAATTGACGAAGACCAACATGACCGACAATTGCAACAAGATAGCACTAACAATGTTATACCTAAGTCGGTAGTCAAATTAGAAGACCTTTATGATTTGAAAGATCGGTTTAAAAGATCTACTAATTCAAAACTCCAAAGTTCAAATTTGAATTACGAATTAGTAAATCTAGGAACTGATACCAAACCCCAAAACATCAATCTAGGCCTTGGCCTAACTCTCGAAGAAACATTAGCATATATCCGTCTTTTGAGACAATACAGAAATGTTTTTTCTTGGAACTATGATGAACTTAAAACATACGACACTTCTGTCATCCAGCATACTATTCCAATGATGGAAAATGCAAAACCAGTCCAACAGAAGTTGAGAAAAATCCATCCCAATTTAGAAAATCAGATTAAATTTGAACTCAACAAGTTATTGAAAGCCAAAATAATTTTCCCCGTTTGTAATTCCAAATGGGTCTCCAACATGGTCCCTGTTAGAAAGAAAAACGGAGATATTAGAATCTGTATTGACTTTCGAAACCTTAATAAAGCCTGCCAAAAGGATAATTTTCCTTTGCCTCCTATGGAACAAATCTTGCAGACAGTCGCTAGGTCAGAATTAATCTCCTTTTTAGATGGATTTTCAGGATTGGTACATCCTGACGATCAATTAAAAACCACATTCTAAACCAAATGGGGTACTTACGCATATAAAAAAATGCATTTTGGTCTGATTAATGTTGGTGCCACATTTCAGAGAGCCATGGACATTGCATACAGAGGTTTAGTTAATAAGTTTGTGATAATCTATTTGGATGATATAACTGTCTATTCCAAGACACGAAGCAACCATCTCAGAGATTTAAAATAAATCTTCCAATGTTGTCTCAGGTATGGAATTTCACTCAACCCTAAAGAGTCCTTTTTCGCATTAAGTGAAGGAAAACTTCTTGGATTCATAGTGTCAAAAACTGGAATTCACATTGACCCTGACAAAATCAAAGAGATTTCTGAAATTTCCCTACCTCACAACAAAAAAGCTATGCAATCTTTCCTTGGTCAGATCAACTTTGTAAAGAGATTTGTTCCAGACTTTTCAAGAATTGTATCTCCTCTACAAGCAATGATAAAAAAGAACTCAAACTTCAAGTGGGGCCAAGACGAATATGAGGCATTCAATCTAATCAAACAAGCAATTATCAATGCTCCATCTTTAGCAACTCCAAATTTTTCAGAGCCTTTTGTTTTATATACATTTGCATCTGATAGATCATATGCAGCGATACTTACTCAGACAAATCAAGAGAAGGTAGAAGCCCCGATTGCTTTCTTTAGTTAAAATTTACAGGGAGCTGAATTAAATTATTCAGATGTGGAGAAACAGGCTTACACTGTTTTCAAAGCAATCGAATATTTCAGACCCTTTTTACTCAAAACTCGCACAAAAATCATTGTACCGTTCCCAGCGGTAAGAAATCTTTTAGTGCAAAAAGATGTGGGTGAGAAAAGAGCCAATTGGGTTACTACCTTACAGGAATATGATGTAGAAATCAAACCAGCAAGCATTGTAAAAGGTCAAGGCTTTTGAAAAATGTTGGCTGGAGCATCGCTGATATCCGAAATTCCATCTGTAGACATACAAGTGTACGAGGTAAGCCTAAACGATAATGATTCATTATATGCTGATATCATTTATTATTTGAAGAATGGGTATGCCCCCTCACACCTTGATTATACTAAGAAAAGTGCTCTAAGGTTGAAATCCAAACAATATCAACTCTTGAATAATGTTCTTTTCAGGATAAATTATGATTATGTTCTACTTAGACGTCTTGAAGAATCTGAAGCTAAAAATGTTTTGCAGGAACTCCACGACGGGCCAGCAGGTGGACACTATGTTGGAGATGCTACTACACATAAAATCCTACGTGTAGGCTATTGCTGGCCCACATTATTTAAAGACTCGCACAATTACATGAGGAAATGTCAAGTCTGCCAAACTACCGCTGGGAGACAAAAGAAACCATCCTTGCCATTACAGCCAATCAACATTGAGCAACCTTTTGATCAGTGGGGATTGGACATAATAGGTGAGATCGTTCCTCACTCTTCTAAGCAACATAGATACATCCTTACAGAAACAGATTACTTTACTAAATGGGGAGAAGCAGTTCCACTCAAGATGACTAATGTTGAACATATCATTGAATTTATAGATCAATTCATAATCACCAGGTTTGGATTTCCTTCCGCTTTAATGTTTGATAATGCATCATACTTTTCTGGAAATGCAATGACTGAATTTGCACTTAAAAGAGGTTTTAAACTTAAATATTCCGCCAATTATTATCCATAAGGGAACGAGTTAGTTGAATCTACCAATAAAAACCTAATTAGGATCATCAAACGAACAGTTGACCAAAATCATAAAAATTGGCATAAATCTTTAATATATGCTTTATGGGCAGATCGAATAACGAAGAAAGCCTCCATCGGCACTTCTCCATTCAATTTAGTTTATGGAAAAGAAGTGGTTCTTCTGACTCATTTAGCAATCCCCTCTCTGTCTTTAGTTCAATACATTGATGAATTACCAACTTCCTCCTTACAGCTAAGGCAAATGGAAATAATTAAGTTAGAAGAACAGCGAGAA
>APFE030258668.1:18367-53954 GCA_000404065.3 Pinus taeda
TTCCATCTTTGGTTTTTTGGCCACATCGTTGTCATCAAACATGTCTTCCAATGGAGTAAGGCCGGCAGGCAAAACATTTCCTTTTAGGTCAATAAACTCGTCTTTTACTTTGGCTGTCTCATGTGAACAAAGCTGTTTCAGTTGTCCTATGTTTGTACTGTCAAAAATAGTTGGGCTTGGGATTTGTTTAGCTATGGCAGTTGTTAGAGTCAACTGTTTTTCTTCTGCTAACTGTTGTGATTCAGCTATCGCATCCATGTCAATGTTTGTGTTAGAGAATTCGTCCTCCAGAGTCAAAAAATTGTTAATCTGGGCATTATCTCGGAATACCTGCCAATTCTCGACATTGTTAGGGACTGAAGGTTTGTGTTTTATTTCAGTAGTGAAGTGGTGACTTGGTTCAAAGGGAAGCCTACATGTGCTAGCGAAGGTGGCTAGGCTATGGGCATGAATATTATGATCTCGTGCAATTTTGGCCAGCTCAAATTCACTGAAGGCGCTAAGCAATTCGCTAGCAGCGGCTCTGTAAGCTCTCATTCTACTATCATTAGCGACAAAGTTGCCCTTTATCTATTGTATGATCAAATTTGAATCACCTAGGATGGAAATGGTGGCCGAGGGTTTTGAGCAACTTGAGACCTAAGAGAAGAGCTTCGTACTCCGCCATATTTTTTGTACATCTAAAATTGAGTCTATAAGCATGGCCTTGTGCGCGATTCTCGTGAGTATTGTAAATCCACACTCCAGCCCCTGCTCCTAACTTGTTAACTGAACCATCAAACTCTAAATACCATGTGGCTTCTCGTCCAAGGTGTGTATTGGGGATTCGAGTGGTATCTGGAGCGAATGAGCTGGTAATGTCTGTTTCAGGATTTTCTTCTTGCCATGTGTTGGTTGCCTTGGCTGTTGAGACAATTTCATGGGTATTGGCAACTGATCTCTCATTGACATTGGTTCCTTGCTCCAGAGATAACGGCTTGTCATGAGTTGGAGGGCTTGTGTTATCATTAAACAAAATAAAGGAATCCATATCATAATGGATTGAGTATATTGGAAAATTTTGGGGTTTTCCTTCACTGCTTACCACATACTTCATTAATGTTTCTCTATAAAGTCTCTTTGGTTGCCCAAAGACAGATATGGTGGCGTAAGAGAGGTCAAGTTGAAGGGATCCTTGCAATTTTGCTCCCCACAATCTGGATAGCGGCATACCACATTTTGTGGGAATGTCAGCAACTACTACGTCCATTAAGATTGTCTTGTTGGGGAATTGGACTAGGGAGACACAAAGGTCTTTGATCAGGCCTAGACATTTGACCTGACTTGAATAAAACGAATACAGATCTTTGTATGGTCTAGTGACATCGAGATTCAACCTTTCCATTACAGCTTTGGGCATGAGGTTATGTGAGGCGCCTGAGTCAAACATAGCATTGTGCAATATCTTGTCATGTATGTGCAGGCTGACATAGAAAGGTGGAACGGGTCCGTATGTTGTTTTTCCATCAACTTTTGGCCCAAACAGTAGTTCAGGGGTATCATCTAAAACGTTTACATTATCCCTAACTTCTGGCAATTGAAGTGATTTTTGAATTTGTTGTCTATATACATCATGCTTAGCCAGTTATGAGAGGGGAATGGAGATCTTGAGTTTTCCAATTTCTGTTTCTAAACTGAATGGTTTTTCCACTGGGTTCCTAGCATTGATAGTGGTGAACTTTTCTTTTTGAGGCATACTCTCTATATTTTCTTTTGGAGCGTCAGTATCACGGTGTATGACCGTTTGTGGTATCTCTGTTTTGGGAAGATGTTCGGGAATGCTCTTCAGATCTGTTTCCGGATGGGAGGTGGGCAGAGGCTGCTCAATAGAACAATGTGTATCTGTTACATCCTCCACAATAACCTGATGAGGGCTTGGGACAGGGCTGTCAGCTGGTTGGCTGTTAGTGATCTTCCCTTTAGTTTTGTTGCGTTGTTTGCTATCGTTTGTTTTGCTAGGTGGAAGAACATCGATAGTCTGTGTTCTTAGTTTGCATTGCTTATGTACCTCGTATATAACAGTGTCATATCCTTGTTTAAAGTCAAAGGACTCACCCGATTTGGTGCGGAATTGTTTTGTATCAAGGTATGGTCGGTTTTCTTCCATGAGGAAGGTTTGCTGTTCGTTTTCTGAATCAACCAGGTTCATTAGGGTCCCGTCTATGGGCTCAACGGATGTAGATGCCTCGGCATAGTTTTCTTGAAAAGGAGGCCTAATGTCGTGGTCCTGATTGGCCCTACCTACGTTCAAGTTTTGGGTTTTTCTGAAGTTTGGGTTCCTTGTGGCATTGGGCTGTTGACCTTCCCATGAATTTTTCCTCTCAACATTGTCTAATCTGTCTCCCAGCCTGTGCATGGTACTAACGACCGCATCTAGCTTCTGCTCGAAAGAGGAGGGTTCTTCTTTGAAAGTGGTTCTTCTCTCAGTTATGGTTCTGTTTCTTTTAGCGATTAGATTTGCTTCCACGCTCACTGTAGCGTCTTGCATTTCTACGAGGCTTTGAGGGGCTCTTTCCCTTAATTGATACGCCATCTCGGCATCGAAGCCATCCGGGAATTTGTATAATGCGAGGTCGGGTGGAGGTCTTAAATTTGGTGGTATTGCATTGCAAACATTGTTAAATCTGGCGCAGTAATCCAGAACAGCTTCCCCAGGTCCTCTCTTGATAGTATCATACTCAAATAGTATGTGCAGGGGGTCTTTCCTTTTCTCCCATCTGTTAATGAATGTCTGGTATAAGGCTTCCGGGTTTAGTATAGAATTAGGTGGAAGTGCCCTAAACCAGGTTCTGACATCACCGGTCAAGCTTTGGACAAAGATCTTCATTCTTACACTCTCATCATCTATCTCATAACTCTCGAAATAATCCTGCATTTTCTTTGTATGTTGTAGGCGGTGCAGGAGGTTGTGCCATCGAAATAAGTGATTTTCGATTGGTAGTCCTGAGGCATAGCCCCGGGATTAGCAAGTAATTGTAATGGTGCATATCTAGCCATGATGACAGGGATGAGCAGAACACCTAAAACGACGGGGATTACAGGAATGACAGGGGAAGAAGGAGTAGTAGAGGTTGTAGGGATATGGGATAGAGGTGTGGCGGAGCTACTTGGAGAAGGGGGTGATGAGCCAGGGGAACTCAGGGTTGACCGGAATAAAACTTTGACAGGGGTTGGTACAACAATTGGCTGAACTGTCTCAGGACTAGCAGGGGTTTGGTAATCTTTTTGCTTTTGTTTTCTGACGATCTTAGGAATTAAATTCGGATTTTCAACGACAGGTGGGTTGTTTGGGTCAGGATTTGATCGTGTATTACGCGTTTGTTTCTTAGGAGCCAGCTTCTACTATATTTTTTGGGAAATTTTCTAAAAAACGCAACAACACAGGTCGACCGAGCCTTTCACAAGTCGGTTTCTTCCTTTGTAGAGCTGTAGACTGGTTTAATTAATTTATCTGAGGAGTTCCCCAGTGGAGTCGCCATTATGTTATCACTCAGGTTGTCCCTAAGCTCCTTATAGGGATACGACCGAGGTAACCACAAACCAATCTTTGGATTGCAGGTTCTAGCCCACCTGCAACCAGAGAGGGCTCTCTCTTTATGATTCAACTATTGTTGATGATTTTAGGCTAGCTTTCTGGCTTCAAGGGAGTGTCGTTTGTGATTGGATGAAAGGTAGGATTCTCGAACAAAGAGGAAAGGTAAGGTGTGATAAGTTTCGAACCATTGGGCATGGAGTCACAGATTAAGGCTTACTTGCGTTTTCTTGGTCACAAGGGGATACGGAGCAGGATAGCCACACAGGATACAATTATCAATCTGCTGAAAGTACGGAATGAAAATCAGGGATGAAAGGCAAAGGAGAATCATTTCATCATACTGAAAAAGAGGAGAAATGGATGAATGGGATCCAGGAGAAACTAAGAATTCCTAAACATGCATTCATATGTGAAAGAAACAGCGTAAACAAGAACATTTAAGTATACATGCTCATCGCTATTTCTGAAGAAAACATCGAGAAATGTAGAAATTGAACTTAAGGTGTAGTGAAACAAATCTTAAGCTATTCTTTTTTCCTGCAATTTAGAAGGCGGAACAGTGGTAAAAAACATAAAAGTAAACAGAGGAGAGAAACACTTATTGAATCATGTAGAAGCACAGGAATTCCGTAATCATTCCTTGGCCAAGAGAAAACATCAAGTAGTTTCGCAATCCATGCTTTCAGCAATCTTTGATTATGGAAAATATGACAGTTACAGTGCAGGTCTCTGCTCTGAGAAAATGCTGGAAAGGAGACTAACCAACTACTACCAACCAACCAACCCCTCACAACATTGTTCAGGGTGGTATTTATAAGCAAAATATCGGAAAGACATTCATTACAACTGAACTCAACAGATCTTCTAGAAAACTCTTCACAAATCTAAGTGTTGCTGGGATTAAATGCAAGTAAATCTTTTTGGTTGTGCTAGGGGCAGCTGAATCAGAAAAGGTGACAATGTGGCCCTTGGTGCTTGATGCGGTGCTGCTGGAATGATTGTGCTTTGGGAACTGTAGTTCTTCTCTGGTGTGAGTTAAATGTGCAATCATTATGATTTGAGGGCTTCAAGTGGCTTCGCCCTCTTTCTTTGAATCTGCTGGAAGGTATTAAATGTTCTCCTGCTTCGGGCCGCTGCTCAAGATTTTTACTGATACTCTTTGCCGCTACATTGATGGCTTCCGCCGTCTACTGATATTCTTTGACACGCTTGATACCTGATGATTTGATCTGATACACTTTAAACTCTGTCATTGATCTGCTGTTGTCCTTAAACCGGATCTCTTTGGCAGGATTGGGCGATTTTCGGGCTTTTTCGGCGCACAATGGGCTAAGGCATCAAAAAGATTCCCCGAAGATTCCTCGAAACAGCCTATTTCCCGTAGCGAAGCGCGATTAGCGCTTCGTGCTAATCGCACATCGAAAACTGCCTCTGTTTCTTGTTCTGGAGCTCCGAAGTGCAATTTTTCTTCCTGCGTGAAGTTTCGGCTTTCTGGCTGCTGAAGTCAGCATGACGTTGGCTGTATGGCGGATGACGTCAGCTGTGGTGGGTCCCTGGTACAGAATGACATGGTGAGGTGCTGATACTGGAGGTAATGCGATGAACTAGCTCTGATGCGATCGGGGTATCGCATCGGCGGGGAACGGAGGGCGCTTGAGTTGGACATTTGGTGCTTGCGACCGCCGACCGCCGATATTGCGATATCGCGTCGGGTGGTGACGGATGGGTCATAACTTGCATGGAGAGGAAACTGCGATCTTGCGATGCGATCTGGCTTTTAAGGGTCTGCGGGGTGTTAAGGAAGTCGGCAAGGGGCTTGTTTTGGGCGGAAAGAGTAAGTAAGTGGGTGTGAAAGGCATTTGAGGTTTCGGAAGGGGTCTGATTACCTCAGAGGGATTTTATACTCTGGAAGGAGTCCATTGTATCTGGAAGATGGTTTGAAGGTTGAGGGTTCTTGCTAAGTTTCAGGTAAACTGAGCAATTCCCGGGGGTACTTATAGTTATTTTTCAACCAGGGGGAGGGATAATTTATATAGGGGATGATTTATTTAATATTAGTAGGGGGACAGGAAAGATAGGGTGTTACATAATAATGTTAGTGGTTAATATGGAGGTGGTAAGAAAGCGCTAAGTTCAGGAGACCTTAGGCTGTTACAAGGGGGTAGAACCATTCTTTAGAGAAAGTATGGAACAACTTTGAGTAAAGCAGGTCTTTACTCGAATTACTGTTATGAAAATGATGAAACTTAAGAGGTATCAAGCAGATCTTGACCTCTTTTGGGGAAGTTAGTTAATGATTGGGGAAATCAAAGAAGGGGAGTTAGTTATACCTCTTTTGAATATCTCGCATAGAATTACCTACTGATTGTGTCCTGAGTGAGATGACTCCTGAAAATCTAGAACTGATCAGCAATTAGGATTCAGCAACCTCAGAACTACCTACCCAGCCTACTCACCTATCATTTTTTCTTCTTTTGATTTGGGTGCACTTAGACTTGCAAACCCATCATTCCATTTTTCTTTTGATGCTTTCCTATCTACATACTACCCTTATTTCTTCCAAGGGCGCAGATTAAGCTGTTGGGCTCCTCTGCTTCTCTACCTATCTAAGAACCTGCCAAGATTAAGCTGTTTGGACAGATTTACATTCTCTATATTCTAAAACAGGAAATTTAAACCTAGGGAGACCAAGATTAAGCTGTTTGGACCTCCCTTTAACTAAAAATTGGCGATACCGGGATAACTTTTCAAAATTTGGAAGGCAATTGAATGGACTTGGAGTAGCCTTCTTTGCTTGGGGACTGTTAAGCAAATATGGAGCATTGCAGTATGCAAAGTACGACATATTTGGCCTGTAAAATTTCAATCTTGAAATATGAATAACCTGTTGCAGCAGGAAGCTAACAGGCTCATTATTCGAGAAAACTTGTTCTAAGCCAAGAGTTGGTCATGCATTTTAATGTGAATTAATGAGTTGTTGACAGTTGTTAATGAAGTATGGTATTGTGTTTTTCAAAGAACTAGTTCACGTAAGGTGGCATGTTTTGCATATCTTCGGCATTTAAAGTTTTCCTGTAATTATCTTTTATCATTACTTCCACCTCAAATGTAAGTTGCAGGAAAGAAGGACGAAGCGTTATACAAGGCAGTATGCAAAAAACTATGAGGAGGAAAGGCAACACTCCAATGTCCATTTCGGAAGGCACACCTAATCCACTTAAGGGAGAGAAAGAGCCGCAGAACTCTTCTGAGGCATCCATCACAGAGTTCTCATATACAGCCATGGTTGAATGGGTACTGAACGATGCTGGTACCAGAAACAGACAGTTTAATTTTTAGGGTCAAGATCCCACGGAATCACTATTTTTACAAATTTTGAGCTTTATACGCAATGAGAGAAAAAGGCGCAAGAGGCAAAAAACATATCAGGGAAGCCCAGATCAAGAAACAGAGGCAGTTTCCGATGCACGATTAGCGCTAATCGCGCATCACTGAGAAAACTTGCTCGAAAAGGAAGGCTCCTAGTTACTCAGTCACCTGCAAGCCCCGAAAATTGCAAGAAAGCAGCGATAGAAACAAACTGGAAACAAAAAACTAAAGGAAAAGCAGAAGCAGTCCAAGGGTTAACCAAGTTGAAATGGGATTATTACCAGGTATACATGGTAATGCCACATAGTCATTGGATGACTCTCAAGTATATCATCAATTTTACTGAGAAGATAATGCCAGCTCTTTTCGATTCTGTTTTCTTAACTCAAACAAAGACAGAAGACAGTCAGCCGACTCCACTCAGGAAAATATTGAATGCTTGTGACGTTAAGGAGCAAATTTAGAAATAGTTAGATATTAGATTTAATTTTAGAAATAGTTTTGCTTAGAAAGAGGACGGTCATTTAAACTGAATCCTCAATTTCTATAAATAAGTTATTTAGTTAGTAGTATTTAAACCCTTCTCATGCATTTAGAGAAGGGTCCAGAAATTTATCAAAAACTTGTCCTCAGAACATGCACTTTTGCACGCTCAGAGGAGGTTTTGGTGAATGAATGGAACAGGGTTTATTTGATATTTGTATTTGATATCTGCTACTGATGTTGCACTTCTGTACTCTTAGTGGATGTTAAATCAAGGAGAGATAAATCAATTATCGCTTGAAACTCATGAGTAGGATTACTTATAAATGGTATTTTTATCTCTTAACCATTTTTGCTTATGTGTTAAAGTGATATTCAGTTTTCAGTTGTTTATATATTACAGCATGGATGCCTGAGTTATCATTTGGCACTTTTGTACGGTGATAACTATTTGTTTATGTTTAGTGTATGAATAGCTTATTTATGCGATAAGTTTTCACAACTGTTTCGTCTACTTCTTTATACGGAAGTAGTTCATCTTTATGAATTCTTTTCTTATAATAGTTGAATGATCTTTATTACCAGTTATTGTTTGAAATCTTTTTAGATCGCATAGAAGAAAGATCACACCCCGGGTTAGCATAAATTTTGATGTTTTTCAGTTTATTAGAATACAGCAGCATAGCATTAGATTAGAATTAGGATAGAAGTATTCCATTTAGAACAAAAATACCCATATTTCTCACACACACACACTGAATAGGGAAACTGGTCCCATATCCCAAGTCGGACCCGCTATACCAAACGGATAAGGAGCTGCCAACCAAGGTCCGGACCAGGCAGGTATCCCCCTTGTTGTTGACCTGATTTTCGGGGCCTTCAACATATTTGGTGCTAGAACGAGGGCACAAACTATGAATGGCAAGTAAATCCAAATCAAAATACCATTCTGACAGTAAATTGCCCTCACCATCTCCCCCTACTTCTCCATTACACTTAAATCCAGAGTTAGAAGTCGCATGTGCATCAACCGTTGCTACAAATCCTGACATTTCAGAACAATCTGTTATTGAACCTCCTAAAGTCGAATCTGTGATTCACAAACTTCAGCGATTTTCCATTTCCCCTCAAAGATCTGATAAATCTCAGGGCAGCGTGACTTCGCAGTATAACCCTGCTCATCCTCTGACTAGATTAAAGAGTGAAAAGTTTGGTGTTCGGCCAACCGAATTACCTCTTCCCAAAAGGAAAAGAGCAAGGAAGTCACCTAAAGGGTCCGACAGCGAGACTCTTTCATCAACATCATCCATCTCAAACTCTCCACCGTGAAGTCAACCATCCACCCCTCCACTCCAGACCATTATCAATCCACCCAGTGGAATCCCTACAACTCCTCCTCAATCATCTGCTGAATTCATAAAACCTCGATCTTCCCAACCACAGGGATCATTCTTCTACAAATTCCCCCTGTTAGCAGTTCAACAATGGCCCAGTCTCCATGGAACAACCCTGCGGCAGTCTTAATGTCTGCACCCTTGAGTCAAATATTGGCCCATCCTGAGAAATGGCTGCCTAAGTTCAATCCCAAGGCAGGCATGCTAGCAGAAGAACACATAAACAACTTTATGCTATCCATTAACCTCAACGGGGTTACTAATGAAGATGTTGTTGTTCGACTGTTTCCTTATACTCTACAAGGAACAGCCGGATCGTGGTATTTCTCATTACCCTCTGGATCTATTACCAGTTGGGACATCTTCCAAGACCAATTCCTAACCAAGTTTGGTGACGACAGGTCTACGGCAACGTTATTCAACGACCTATCCAACCTTAGGGCAAAATCTAGAGAGCCTATCAAAGACTTCAATCTACGTTTCAATAAAATTCTAAACAAAATCCCTACTTCTTCCTAGCCTAGTGAGGAAGTGCGATGTGAATGGTATATCATTGCATTACCATCAAACATAGCAATCTTCGTGGATAGGGCTAATAAAACAACCCTAGCTGAAAACATGAAAGAAGCCATAGCAGTAGAGAAACGTATAATAGCCTTAGAGAAGAAATCTGTGATAGAAGAACGTAAATCTAAGAAGGTCACCTTCAAAGAAGAGTCCAAGAAGAAAAAAGCAAAAGATCCATTCGATTTGGAGGGATTGCAAAAAGTTCTGAAGACCATGTCCAATGAAATGGTCGACATAAAAAAGAAAGTAGCAGAAACTTCTTCAAAAAGGCCCTATAGAGCTTTTAAAAGAGGCCCGTCAACGGATTCAAGGCCACCCAATGCTATTAAAAGTGCTGAATCCGAGGAAGAGGAAGAGGAAATTGCCACTGAAGGGCAAACCGATGATGAAGAAGTTGTAGAATTACAAGGAATCTGGGATTTCATCCTCCCACAAGAAGAAGATCAAGAAGTGTTCCCAGTTAACACACGAAGTAGAAATCAGCTTGATCCTCCCCAAACTACCCCAAAGCCAAAGAGTGCAAGCTCTGCAACAAAGGATAAAGTCGCAACAAAGAAAACAACATTTAAAGCGACTCAAACTAGCCCAGTCCAAACAGATTCACCAACTCCATCTAAAACATTGATCGTTTCGAATGAAATGGAGTACAATATTATAGAAGACATGAAAAAGACTAGGGCCAACATCACTCTTTACGAATTGAGCAAGTTAAAGCATCAACAAAAGATAATGTTGAAATAATTACATGCTGTGCCAATTGCACCTTTGCCTGCCGCTATAATTTCTCAAGCTTCCCAGAACATGGGAAGACCTCCAACTAATATGACTAACAAGATTGATCCAAAAAACATCGCTTTAATTGGAGGAAGATTGAGATCTCATACTCCAACGTTTCTCCTTACTTATGAAATTTTTAACAAAAATGTACATAATTGTTTAGTGGATTCTGGTGCTTCATCGAATATTTTACCAAAGTCCATATGCACCAAATTAAACGTTCAACCACAGAAATTCGTTGTTCGCATAGTTCAGCTAGATCAATCTCAAGTCGAAGTCATTAGCGAACTAAATCAAGTAACCATAAGGTTGTCATCCAACCCAAAGGTATGTCAAGTTATTGACATTTTAGTCGCTGATATCCCTGAATTTTATTGCTTAATTCTTAGCAGGGATTGGTCAGAAAAACTGCATGGATACTTCGCAACTGACTGGTCGCACATGTGGTTGTCTTACAATGGTAAGCCAAATCAAATAAAAGTTGAACAAGAATTACATCAGAAATACATAGTAACGGAATTAGAGGGGGAAAATGAACCAGTAGCATATAACAGTAGCATAATTGGCAATTACTCAGTGGATTCTTTTCTCGGCAATTTTAATGCTCATACGTCACCTTATTTAGAACATATTGTTTTATCCCAAGTCGAAAAATTTTCTCGAACGGATAGTTCAAAATGTATCAATTTTTTAGATAGACCTGTAAATAAATCTTTGTTTTGGAAATTATTTTTTGATGGTTCTAAATCTAACGAAGGAGCAGGAGCAGGATGCGTGCTAATTAGCACAGAAGGAGATAAAATCATGTTAACATGCAGGCTCGAATTTGATTGTACCAACAATACAGCAAAATATGAGGCTTTAGTCCAAGGGTTGTACAAAGCAATCGGGTTAGACATAAAGTACCTCCAAGTCTTCGGAGACTCTGAAATTGTAGTCAGACAGGTACGAAATACTATAAATTGCTTATCAGGTAAAACACTATCAATATTTAGTTCAAGATATGACTGAGAATTTTATAGCATTCAATATTTCATTAATTCCTAGACTCCAGAATGCAAGCGCTGACCTTTTAGCTAACGTAGCTTCTAAGCTCATTCCTTCAGAAGATTTTAGTCCATATCGATTCTCAATAGAATTAATCTTTAGACCTTCTATTCTTGACAACATCACAAATTGGAGAATATTCAACGACAATCCTGATATCGTAAATTTCCTTACATCTGAAGGATCCTACTCCAATCAAATAATTGACGAAGACCAACATGATCGACAATTGCAACAAAATAGCACTAAAAATGCTATACCTAAGTCAGTGGCCAAGTTAGAAGATCTGTACGATTTGAAAGATCGGTTTAAAAGGTCTACCAATTCAAAGCTCCAAAGTTCAACTTTAAATTACGAATTAGTAAACCTAGGAACCAATACCAAACCCCAAAACATAAATCTAGGCCTTGGCCTAGCCCCTAAAGAAAAACTAGCATATATTCGTCTTTTGAGACAATACAAAAACGTTTTTGCTTGGAACTATGATGAACTCAAAACATACGATACTTCCATCATCCAACATACTATTCTAATGACCGATAATGAAAAACCTGTCCAACAAAAATTGAGAAAGATCCATCCCAATTTAGAAAATCAGATAAAAACCGAACTCAATAAGCTGTTGAAAGCCAAGATAATCTTTCCCGTCAGACATTCTAAATGGGTCTCCAATATGGTACCTGTTAGAAAGAAAAACGAGATATTAGAATTTGTATTGACTTTCGCAATCTTAATAAGGCCTGTCAAAAAGACAATTTTCCCTTACCACCTATGGAGTAGATATTGCAGATAGTGGCGGGCTCAGAATTAATGTCTTTCTTGGATGGATTTTCAGGATACAATCAAGTGTTGGTACATTCTGATGATCAATTGAAAACTACATTCAGAACTAAATGGGGCACATATGCATATCAAAAGATGCCATTTGGTTTGATTAATGCTGGGGCCACATTTTAGAGAACCATGGACATCACATTTAAAGGTTTAGTCAATAAATCTGTAGTAATTTATTTGGATGATATAACCGTGTATTCCAAGAAACGAAGCGACCATCTCAAAGACTTGAAACAAATCTTCCAACGATGTTTAAGGTATGGAATTTCACTTAACCCAAAGAAATCTTTTTCCGCATTAAGTGAAGGGAAACTTCTAGGATTCATAGTGTCAAAATCTGGAATTCACATCGATTCCGACAGAATCAAAGAGATTTCTGAAATATCCCTACCTCATAACAAAAAATCCATACAATCTTTCCTTGGTCAGATCAACTTTGTAAAGAGATTTGTTCCAGATTTTCACGAATTGTCTCTCCTTTACAAGCCATGATTAAAAAAGACTCGAATTTTAAATGGGGCCAAGGTGAACATGAAGCATTCAACTTGATCAAACAAGCTATTATTAATGCTCCATCTTTAGCAACTCCTAATTTTTCAGAGCCTTTTATTTTATATACATTTGCCTCGGATAGGTCATATGTTGCGATACTCACTCAAACGAATCAAGAAATGGCGGAAGCCCCAATTGCTTTTTTCGGTTCAAATTTACAGGGTGCTGAATTAAATTATTCAGATGTGGAGAAACAAGCGTATGCTGTTTTCAAAGCAATCAAATATTTCAGACCTTTTTTACTCAAAACCCATACTAAAATTATAGTACCTTTTCCAGCGGTAAGGAATCTTCTAGTACAAAAGGATGTGGGTGAGAAAAGGGCCAATTAGGTTACTACCTTACAAGAATATGACATAGAAATTAAACCAGCAAACATTGTAAGAGGTCAAGGATTTTGCAAAATGTTGGCTAGAGCGTCGCAAATTTCTGAAATTCCATCTGCAGAGGTACAAATGTGTGAGGTAAGCCTAAACGATGCAAAATCATTATATGCTGATATCATTTATTATCTTAAGAATGAGTATGCTCCTTCACACCTCGATCATACTAAGAAAAGAGCTCTAAGGTTGAAAGCCAAACAATATCAGCTCATAAATGATATTCTTTTTAGAATAAATTATGATTCTGTTCTCCTTAGATGTCTTGAGAAATCTGAAGCTGAAAAATTTTTGCAGGAACTTCACGATGGGCCAACAGGCAAACACTATGCTGGAGATGCTACTGCACATAAAATCTTGTGCGTAGGGTATTACTGGCCCACATTATTCAAAGACTCGCACAGTTACGTGAGGAAATGTCAAGTCTACCAAACTACTGCTGGGAGACAAAAGAAGCCATCCTTACCACTACAACCAGTTAACATTGAGCAACCTTTCAGTCAGTGGGGATTGGACATAATAGGTGAGATCGTTCCTCACTCTTCTAAGCAGCATAAATATATCCTTACAGCAACAGATTATTTTACTAAGTGGGTAGAAGCAGTTCCACTCAAGACGCCTAATGCTGAAAATATCATTGAGTTCATAGATCAATTTATAATCACCAGGTTTGGATTGCCTTCCGCTTTAATGTTTGATAATGCATCATACTTTTCTAGAAATGCAATGACTGAATTTGCACTTAAAACAGGATTCAAACTTAAATATTCGGCCAATTATTACCCACAGGGCGATGGGTTAGCCGAGTCTACAAATAAAAACCTAATCAGGATTATCAAAAGAACAGTAGACCAAAAGCATAAAAATTGGCATAAATATTTAATATATGCTTTGTGGGCAGACCGAATAAAGAGAAAAGCTTCCATCGACACTTCGTCCATTAATTTAGTTTATGGGAAAGAAGTGGTTCTTCTGACTCATTTAGCAATTCCCTCTTTGTCTCTAGTTCAATACATTGACGAAGTACCAACTTCCTCATTACACCTAAGACAAATGGAAATAATCAAATTAGAAGAACAACGAGAACAAGCTAAGAAAACGCATGCTCATCATCAAGCACTAGTAAAATCCTCTTTTGATTCAAACATAATGACCAGAAAATATTTTCAGATGGGAGACTTAGTTTTAAAATGGGACAAGGCTCATGAAGAAAAGGGGAAACATACAAAATTTCAAGGAATGTGGCTTGGTCCTTTTCAAATTGTAGAAGTCATAGGTCCATCAACATTTGTGTTACAAGATTTAGCAGGTAAAAGAGACTCTTTGCCTGTCAACGGACAAATTCTCAAGAAATATTTTCCATAGAAGATTATTCTTCTATTTTTGTAGAGTAATAGTTTTTCTTTTCATAATAAAACCAGTTTTGAATCGTTACATTAGGCATTTATGAAAAAGAGACCAACTCTCTTTCATATTTTGATTTTTCACTTTTATAAATGGAAAATCTTTTGGAAAATTGATCTTTATTATTGAAAGATACAGTTAAAGACTCTAACCTAGATATGACACTAGTTTCAACTTCATAAAGTTTGAAGAAAACAACCTTTACTGAAGAAATTGTTTTATGTCAGTACAATGAAAGGTATCAATAACAAAATAAAGATTCTTTGTAGAATAGCTACTTCCAAAAACTCTACCATTGTCATCCAGAGCTATCTTAAGGAAACAATGACTTCCTCCCTGCTAAGGAAATCACAACTTTCAAAGGAACATTCCAAGGATACACTTCATCTTGAAGAATAAGAAGTCTCATCACGAGCCGACTTATCATAATCACAGATATTATAACTTGCTGACTTTGCCAAATACTGCATACCACAACAGGGCAATGACTCAAGATTGTTACAATCAAAAGGCAATGGGTCTCATCACGAGCCAGCTTGTTCAACAAAGTTATAAATCGAGTGAATGACTGTGTCATAAATTGGCTATCAAACCAAGACATTGTTCTTTAAGAGTAAAAATAAAATCAAAGCAATAAGTGTGGATGTGGATTCTTCTTTGAGAGTTGTAGGTTTTTTTAAGTAGGATACAGGATCATTGTTGGGTAACAGATAACCTTGTCAAGGCTATAAACGCCTGCTGGCAGCAGAGGCTCTACCTACGACAAATAAGCATATTTAAAACTGGTTTACAGAGAAGACTTTGTTTTATCTTTACAAACCAAGTAATGATTGATGTAAATACAAGGACTAACTTGAGGGAGCAAATAATCAAAGTTGAAAATAGCTGAAACAAAATGTCATTGACAGGTTAAAGCATAATGTACTTTATCTTTCCATAATAAAGTTTAATTTTCTGAAATTTTTTATGTTTTGGAAGTTTAGAAAATTCAATAGAAACACAGATATAACTGGTTCTTCCAAGTGAATCGCCAATTGTTGTGGCCACCAACAACCCCCCTCCTTATGAAGTGTTATTGCTAATACTCAATAAGTGGGGACCCTTAGTCAAAAATTTAAAAAAAATCAATTAGTGCTTATATTTCCTTTTAGATAAAACTTACAACATCATGGACTTAGGAAAATACCTTTGAAGAATCTAAAAAGCTTAAGTATGTGGATGAAGAAAGTAAGTTCACTCCTTAAGAGATATCGCATCGCGCAAAGAATGATAGGGTACCTTCTAATGAGCCAAAATGATAAAAAACGCGAAATTATGATGCGAAACTCCATAGCATCGCATGCATTAATGAGCACTCACGTTGAAAAACCTTAAAATCGCCGTTATGTGATATCGCATATCGCACATCGCAAAAATCGCATAAATTACACATAATGATTATAACAATTAAGCAATCTGCGATCTTACGATATTGCGATATTGCAACCAAGCAACCTTGCGATAGAACAGCACGATGAGATTGCGGTAATGCAATGCAGCGATCTGTGATATCGCAAAACAAATCGCAAGACCTCTCCATCGCAGTTGGTTATGGCTCATTATTCGAGAAAAAAAATTTTAGGCCAAAAATTGGTCATGCACTTTAATGCGAATTAATGAGTTGTTTCCAGTTGTTAATGAAATATGGTGTTGTGTTTTTCGAAGAACTAGTTCATGTAAGGTGGCGTGTTTTTTGCATATCTTTGGCATTTAAAGTTTTCTTGTAATTATTTTTATCATTACTTCCACCTCATTTGTAAACTGTAGGAACGAAGGACAAAAGGTTATACAAGGTAGTATGCAGGAAATTATGAGGAGGAAAGGCAGTACTCCAATGTCCATTTGGGAAGGCACACCTAATCTACTTAAGGAAGAGAAAGAGCCGTAGAAATCTTCTGAGGCATCCATCAGAGATCTCTCATATACAGCCATGGTTGAATGGGTACTGAACGATGCTGATACCAGAAATAGACAGTTTAATGCTCAGGGTCAAGAGATCACGGAATCACTATTTTTACAAATTTTGAGCTTTATACCTGATAAGAGAAAAAGGTGCAAAAGGCGAAAAACGCATCAGGGAAGCCCGGATCAAGGAACGGAGGCAGTTTCTGATGTGCAATTAGCACCTAGCGCTAATCGTGCATCGCTGAGAAAACTTGCTGAGAAGATAGTGCCAGCTCTTGCCGATTCTGTTTGCTTAACTCAACCAAAGGTGGAAGACAGTCAGCCGACTCTACTCAGGCAAATACTAAATTCTTGCGACGTTAAGGAGCAAATACAGAAATAGTTAGTTATTAGATTTAATTTTAGAAATAGTTTTGCTTAGAAAAAGGACATCGTTTAAACCGAATCCTGAATTTCTGTAAATAAGTTATTTAGTTAGTAGTATTAAAACCCTTCTCATGCATTTAGAGAAGGGTCCAGAAATTTGTCAAAAACTTATCCTCAGAACATGCACTTTTGCACCCTCCAAGGAGGTTTTGATGAATGAATGGAACGGGGTTTATTGGTATTTGCATTTGATATCTGCTACTGATGTTGCACTTCTGTACTCTTAGTGGATTTTAAATAAAGGAGAGATAAATCAATTGTCGCTTGAAGCTCATGAGTAGGACTAGTTATAAATGGTACTTTTATCTCTTAACCATTTCTGCTTATTCGTTAATGTGATGCTCAGTTTTTAGTTGTTTATATATTACAGCGTGGATGCCTGAGTTATCATTTGGAACTTTTGTACGGTGATAATTATTTATTTATGCTTAGTGTATGAATAGCTCATTTATGTGATATGTTTTCACAATTGTTTCGTCTAACTTTTTATACGAAGTAGTTCATGTTTATTGAATTCTTTTCTTATAATAGCTGAATGATCTTTATTACCAGTTATTGTTTGAAATCTTTTTAGATCGCATAGAAGGAAGATCACAGCCCGGGTTAGCATAAATTTAGATGTTTTTCTATTTATTAGAATACAATAGCATAGCATTAGATTAGAATTAGGATAGAAGTATTCCATTTAGAACAGAAACATCCATCTTTCTCACACACACACACACTGAGTTGGGAAACTGGTCCCATATCTCCAGTCGGACTTGCTATACCAAACGGATAAGGAGCTACCAACCAAGGTCTGGACCGGGCGGGTATCCCCCTTGTTGTAGACCCGATTTTCGGGGCCTTCAACACCTTCTTGCCAAACTCATTCTCAACCAAAGCTTTAATTCACAAAACTTTTTGAAAGTTTTATCCTTCTTATGTGTTGTAGTGTTTTTGGAGCACAAGTGTAAAACAAAACACCCCCCCTTGAAGTGGATTGTTATTTGCAAAGGATCACAACAAAAATTGGTGTTGCTAGTGGATAGACTTAAATAAACACAACATTGTAAATAATGGATATAATGCATTAAAAAACATAAACTTAAACAAAGAGATGCATGAACATAACAATTCTCAAATGGAGCAAACACATCAATAATATATGGAAAAATATCCCTTTATTGATTGTTGGTGGCAGAGGTTGAATACAATCAAAATATTAGAACACTTGAAGAGAATTCCTTTAGCTAGGGAGCTCAACAATCCTAAGCAAGGATGTTTCTTTTCCTCAATCTCTTTGCAAGTTTCTCCTCTCTCTCAAAGAAGTGTGAAAACTCTCCAAAGCATGGATTTCTCTTAACTCACTAAGATTTTGGGTTGCTTAGAAGAAATTTGGCCAAAATACTATTGCTCTTCACTTCCTTGGTTCAACAATGAAATGGTGGTTTGCTTACAAGAAATTTGGCCAGCATAACAATGTCTCTTCTTTTGGCTCTTCCATGACCTATTTACATAGATTTTTTTGAATCCCTCTTCCATCTCTTGGTACATGTATGATAAAGACACATGAGTAGGACAAGAGGGTTCCATTGAGGGTTGCACTTCTCTAATGTGACTCAAATTCGAACGTACTATGTCGACCTTGTATCAAGAAATCAGCTCCAATTGTGTAGAGTGGTCTCGGACTACTGAGTCACCTTTTCTGCAACCGTGCAGATTTTTGATGATATGTCGCGCACGCATTTATCGAAGAAATATACGTGTGGCCTTAATTGATTTCATTTATAAACTTTGGACCTTGGGAGAACCTTTGATTTTTTGAATCTTTATAATGTAATTGGCTGGGAAAATGTCCACCTGTGCATTCTACTAGACACTTTTAATGTCTTCTAGATTGTACTAATAGGTGTATGATTTTCTTGTGTTAATAGTTGCCCCCTAATGTATGGGGTTAGGAGAAGACATATAGCCAAAACACATCATGTTTTCATTTTCTTTAGAGAGTGATTATCTTTTTGAGAGAGAGGATAACTTGTTTCGGAGATGAGTAGAAAAAAATCCTTGACTGAGTATAAATGATACCCATGCTCTGGTGGAAAAAATTCAATAATGGTGTGTTTCATACGAGCCAAGCATGTCCCATGCTTGTTATGATGGCTAATCAAAACTGATTACAATTGGACAAAAACTAATTTGTGTCTAGTCAACTTTTTGGTTGTTGACCTGCTGATAGCTGACGATGAACATTTTTGGGGCCCTCAAGGGTGCTTTCTAGTCAAATAAGTGAAATATTCTTTTCATATCTTAGTGAAACACTTTGTTGATGGGTGCTATGGCATGCATACATATTTGGCGGCAAGTACCTCCCCCGCCTCATAATATAAGAATTGTTGAAAGGGGTGCTTAGTGAAGCAGGGGTCTTCGACTATGTGAACGAGTTGCAACAGTAATTAAGTACAACACCACCTTGACATGAATGTTTTGAGTTGATGTCGAATGTCAAGGGAATTGATGACATCACTGAGCAATAATGGTTTCCAACGTGCCACTCGAGGATATCCCTATTAAGGGAGGGAGTATCCAAGGTACTACCTCTTTCTTGGAATACATTTGTTGAAGTCGACAGGAAAGGGGTGTCATTTGCCTGACGTGGTGAGTCAAGAAATAGATATGAAAAAATTGTAATAACTTGGGTCATATAGTCATGATAGCGAGGGCTATCGATATTGGAGGATACAGATAGATTTTTTGAGGTCAGATCTTGAGATGCAAATAGCAACGGTTAAAACATGTTTTTTGATGATCCTGAAGTTGGTAGGATTTTCCAGGATGGATGTAAGTGATTTTTGATGGAAGTTAAAAATGGGGGTGTTTTTTTGATGAGTTGTGAGAAGGGGTGATTAGAGGCTGCAGGCGGGTGACGGCCATGGATTGTAAAAATCAAATGTGGATGGGATATTTTTTTATTGTTTTTTGAAAAAATCTTTGTACACTTGCTAAAAGAATAGGGTTTGGTTTGGATGTACAACCACGGAGATAGGTGCCCCATGATGATAGTAACCTATGTGAAGGGTAATGTATCTAATGAGGGTTGAGGCCCCATTGGTTGGTCTCCATGTCAGGTGGGTGGGTGAGTTGTACAAATGGTTTATGTGATGCAGATGAACGATAGGCCAAATGTAAGACACAGAAGTGCATCTGTTAGTATTTGTGCAAGGGCCCGAGAGAACTAGGTGAATACGTAAATGAATGTAGCATAATGAGGCTAAACTTTCAAATATTTATGTGAGATGGTTCCCAGGCCAGAGTGAGTGGTCATGGCTTCTTTGTGTGTGAAGAAGGATCGATAATGATGAAGGGAGCCATGGGGGGCGTGGGGCTTTTCTATCAGCCGGCGTGAATTCTTATCATGTACAAGTGTGAGATGGTGATAAACATGGTTGAGGTGTTGGACCTTATGGTGCATTTTGGAGAAATGATGTCAGGATATGCAAAGCTTTTTTAGGGGGAAGCCTATCATGCTGAGTGGAGAATGATGCCTCCTCTATTTTTGCTTGTCAAGGTGTTGATTGAAGCTAACCATGTGTGATATTCCTGCAATGGATAAAACAAAAACCCAAAGTGAAATAATTGTTCAAGACAAATATGTAATGAATCTTATGGACTTAGAGAGCTGGAGTAGTACCTGACATGTGCGGTAGGTCTAAAAAATGACTTTTCGTGTTTACGAAAATAGAGGGTTCCATGATGAAGATTTTGTGGAACTGATCCTCGCGTCTCTTTCAATTTTGTCAATGGAGATCCCAGGCTTCTGCAATGTTCCACCTGATATGGAAAACAGGGTGATAGATAGGGTTATGGCCCAAATATCAATCATTTGCATTGTTGAGTTGTGGAGTTCAGAGAGCTTTCCTAGAGAGTTTCTTGTCGTTGTGGTTAGCCTGTGTACCTCGAATTCACGCCGTCAGAGATAGGTAGGAGCTTGAGCCGATACCTTTGTGATTTTCAATCTAGTAGATTAGGTATGTCATATAGGGGTCCCATGTACAACTTTTTAGGGTTAAATTTGGGGACCGCACAGGCAATTCTAGTTGAGTCACACGGTCTTTGCGCATAAGAGGATTTATGCGTGAAGAACATGTGTATAAAGGATACTCAGATGCATGTTGCACCTGTCTAAATTATGGGTTTATGCAATGAGCCCTGCTAGAGGTTCATCACGAATTTCCAAAGAGATTGCACGTTGGGCACACACCTGTATGGGATACAGGCACCCACACCATGCATTTTTCTGAAGAAAAGGTGCGTGCGATGTGCATCGGTTTAGGAAACACGATTGTGGTGGGGGGAAATTGGTTTTTTGCCCCCATTTTGGTTTTTTGAGGACCTGAGGTGTTCTCCTTTCTGACTTGTGGCATCTTTGGTGACAGGATGATCTAGAGAGAGTGAGAGCAGACACTTCTAAAAAAAAATTTGACGTAGGATGCTGGTGCAAGGCAGGGGCTAGTGCAGTGGGGATTACTGAAGTTTCTTTAGAACCCATCAATGAGGTCATAGGACAAATTCATATGTTATTTGATCATTTGTTGGGATGTGGATCTCCAATTGATGGTTATCCGTCACACATACCTCCCAATCCTAGTGGAGGTTGACATATATTTTGTTACCGGTTTGATGCTACGAGGGGAGGTGCTTCCTTATCCCCTTCAGGGAGGTGATGTTGTCATGAGGCTTTGGGTTGCAGAGCACTACGGTCCAAACCCTATCTCAAATGGTTGCATGAAGATTGCAGTAGTGGAGGATCTAGCTAAGTGAGCAATGATGGCTATGATTGTTAGACTTATAGGGTGGGCATCCCCCAATCGGTGATCAAGGTCACATATCTCAGTTTTGCAGCAACTTCAAGCAGGGGCATTCTTTGATTTGGCCTGAAAAGTACGGTAGGGGATAATGTCGCAACTTACCCAGGTTCAATGATTGTCGCTGAAGATTTTTGGTTATGGTAGTGTGCTTTGTAGCATACTTGATGAGAGGGTGGCTATGCTTCACCTTATTCTTGCAGTAATGGTGGGACCTCCTCAGGAGCCTTGCATGCACTGTTGGGGATAGGCGATGCCTCAGGAGGGTGGAGGAGAGGTGGGTCAGTATTGGACCAACGTGGTACAACATTGGTTCGAGTCCAACCCTTAACTGATATTAGACTACCTGTACCATGGGGTTGACTTTCAAGGAGATTCGGAGATGGGGCTCTCTCCAAGTACTGCCTAGGGGTGATAAGGTATATAATTGTTAATTTTGCATTTGTATACATATATGTTTTTTCATGTATTTATGATTCATGATCATATTGATAGTATGATTTGTTTACTTGGAGATGTAGGGTCGCAAGGACATCCACTGGCCTTTGTGGTTGGCCATGATCCAAGACACATGGGAGTTACACGGGACACACCTATTCCTCAGAGACCCTAGGTACCGAGGCCACCAATTTCTCCTCAGGATGATTTAGAGCGACTGAGATATTGGCATTGACTGGATATTGGTGGGCCCTTAAGAGAGGGGGCTATGGTTACAGAGAGAAAGGTTGCGTGAGCTGAGGAGGTTGAGGTGTGACAAGATGTTGCAAAGACAGAGTTACAATGGTACCATGACTCCTGGAGACAAGTGGAGACATTGATTGGAGGTGTTCCCTTTGAGGGATGGGCTCACCTTCTAGAGGTTGTGGTTGAGATGACAATGTCCAAGGAGAGGTAGTATCGGACAACTTTGCACTGTATTGCTATGGAGGCAACTACAACTGCTACCATCTTGGCTCTTGATGCACATATGGTGCCACTAAGGCCTTAGGGAGGATGGTTATGTACCTTTGTTTTGGGTTGAGATGATGTATGCACTAGGGAAAGCACCCATTTATAAGGATACTCCCCTATATTTTTTTATGACTTATCCTTCCTGGTCTTGGGCCAGTGATTTTTTCGTACCTATATATATATTTTTGATGTATATACGAACCATTTTTTGGTGACTCTCATGATTTGATATGTGTTTCCATACTTCTTGGTGTATTTCTGCATTTTCATTTCTAGATGTATCTTGTGTTGATGCTTTTGTATATCTTGATGGTTATATATGTGTGATGCATGCTAGTCTAGGATTTGATTAGCGATGTGATCAGTTATATGATTTTGATCTCTGGGTATATGTGTAAATGTGATTGTTATAGCACCATTTACCACTCTTCGTAGATCTGATGCTCTAATTATGACCTAGGGCAACCCTTCCTTCCAGACTTGGTCCAAAATCTAAAAAAAATTGTTTTATTCCCTATCCTCTACTTGGCCCTGTGATAAAAGCATGTGCACACAGGTTAGCATATATCCAACCCACATACATATGTTAAAACAATTAAAAAAATAAAAATAAAAATTCCTTAGTTTCACATGGAGTTCATGGGATTTACTTGTTACTCACCTCCTATTGCCCGTGGCCCAACTGTTTCTCGACCAAAAAAAAAAACTAGACTAATTTGGAGAGGTATAAATAAACCTCCATGGGAAGGCCTTAAGGGAGAAAGAATGAGATATTGATACTATATTTAGATTATCCCTTATCAAGTCTGAAGAATCCCCAAAAAAAAAACATAAAATAAAATAAATAACAAAAACAAAAACAAACAAACAAACAAAACAAAACAAAACAAACCAAACAAACAAAACAAACAAACAAACAAAACCTAATTTGGAGAGGTATAAATAAACCTCCATGGGAAGGCCTTAAGGGAGAAAGAATGAGATATTGATACTATAGTGAGATTATCCCTTATCAAGTCTGAAGAATCCTCGTGCCTCCTGCACTCCCCAAAGCTTCAAGAAACCCTTGTTTCCTTGATTATAGATATCCCCCACCTTACTTGAGATATCCTTGTATTGGTGATGGAGGAAGATTGTTGAAGGCCGAGAAAGGATGGATCCGGAGGATGGTTCTACTTGGATCCAGAGAAGGACTCAAGTCGTATTTCTCCACCTTATTTATAGCTTACTTCAATAAAAGGAATGTTGTTTTGTTTTCGATATGAAATGCGCTTATGCATCATAATTATGTTGTAATTCATTTATGAATCTGATATTGATGTATAATTATTCATTCATTCATATGATTTAAAGTTAACATCATGTATATATGATTTATGTTTCTACTGTCATGTATGTTCCATTTGAATAATTTTCAGGTTTCAAGAACATCGAGAGAAGATGATGGTTCGCACCCTATGGGATCTACCCACATGAAGGACATCCGAGTAAGGACAATCCTACACGATTTAGTAGAATAAGGACTTTTGATGATTGTTTGAGCATTTCTTATTGAGGTTTTCCCTTTGCTCTGTTGGGGTTCTCAACCCAAAGCCCCAGGGTGGTTTCACCCGTAACAGAATTGGCAACTCCACTGGGGATAACAATCCTGTTATTCTTGGTTTGGGTTGTTTGTTCTCAATCAGGGTTCACTTTATTGATTACTTCCTTTTACATTATTGTTTGATCCATTAGTATCCCAGGCATCGAGTCTGATCTTCTTGATCAGACCTTGATTTTTTTTTTTCCTAATAAATATTTGTATACGTTGTTTTCATTGATTACAGTAGCATATACATTCAGGTTTCTTTAAGGCAGACTTGCGTATACGTGAGTTTCCTATATTAGAAATGCGTGTACATGCTTTTGTGTCTTTACATAGTTGCGTATGCAATTTTTTAGATTGTTTTTCAAATCTTTCTGCCCAGTTAGGTCTTCTGCCTAGTGGTTTATGTTGTTGTATGGTCATCTGCTGTCTGGAGAATTCATTTTTCCTGCAAGATTTCTTTCTCAAAAATATCTTTCTCATTGAAAATATTTGGCCTAGGATTGCTTCTTAAGCAAGTTTTTAGTTTGTGTCTTGGGTTCAAGGCTTCGTTCTGAAGTTCTTATTTGTTTTGGTCTTCCAGAACAAAAAATTGTTTTCAATTCCATTTATAACCTAGATTTCAAATCCCTTGCTTTGGTTTCCCTTATTTGGTGGCCTTGTTTCTTTTCTTGCTTTTTGAGAGTCTTTTTCACAAGTTTGAAAGTATTTCTTTCTTGACCTTTTTGTCAGTTTGTCAAAATATTTTGCTGCTACTTGGGTCATTTTGTACAAGTTCGTAGCCTTTCTTGTTCAAGTTATATTCATTTTCGAGTTTATAACTTGCGAGATTGAAAGACTCCTTGTGATTATTTATTGATTTTCTGAGTTTTAGTAGTACTTTTGTGACCTCAAAAAGTTATTTTATTCCCTTTAAAAGAAAAATCTCAAAAAAAAAACTTTGTTTTTCTTTTTCTTTTTCCAAGTTTTTGGTTTTCAGTTTCTTTTGTTTTAGTGTTGAAAAGCGAATTGAGATATTTTGTAATTTGTTCCGCTTGCTTTGAAGAGAGATTTGTGTTCAAATTTTTTCCCTCTTCATTTTATGTTGGCTTATTGTCTCTATAAAGAGTTGCATTTGCTTATGAGTGTTATTTAGGATCTTGCATCATCATTTTAATTTGCATTAGGTTAGTTTGCATTTTAAGGCATTCTTAGTTTTTTTAGTTTTTGGGTGTGTGTGGATTGTTTCATGAAAGAAAAGAAAAATATTTTGCTTATATGTAAGTTTTCGTAGAACCCAAGTAGAGATCACTCTTCATCGAAGAAAATGACTACATTCATATAGTTAGTTTTCTATTGATTTCTTTTGCATCATAAAAACATCATCAATTTCACTCTTGTAATTACCCCTGACTTAAAGAACAACTATATAAAATAAAGCGATTAACAAAATGAACTAGAACTTTTATTGTTATCATTAAACAAACACCAACAAGTTTATGTTCATTAGCGCCTTGAATTAGGTGAGTGGAGAGTTAACTCTCCAAGGCCGCTCAAATTACAAAACATAGAATTTGAATAAAGAGTGAAACCCAATATCATTAGAAAGACCGAGAAAGCTCTGTGACTATGAGTTAAGCATAGGAAAGTGAAGACAAGGAAGAGAGATACCCCCTCTCCAACTTGTTGGATCCCGCCTCATGACTGTTCCACCTGGCTTTTGATACGAGTTGGTATCCATAGTTTCCTTTCCCAGGGATCACATAGGTGGCTATAGAGGGGAATCTTGTGGCACCTGAGGCTGATGTTGCATCACGTTCAGCAGTACTTCTGGAGGGTACCCTTGCGAAGCTTGAGTGGTTGCACCAGCAAAGGTTGTTGTCTGGAGGTTAGCTTAACTGCCTCTAATACCTTTGCTAGTAGGCCTGGGGCATAATTACCCTAGTCTATTTTTGGAAGGCCCTTGATTTTGGATTTCTTGTATTTTGGTGTCCGATCCTAATCACCCGAAGTGGAAATACTTGAAATTTGTTTGATTTCTTGTATCTTTAGGGACTTTTAGAGAGTTATCTTTGCTCCTAGTTGGCTTAGCTTTACAATTTTCTTCGAGTCTTTAAGTAGATTTCTTAAAAATAATTCAAAGTGGTTGATCGACCATCTCGTCGGTCTAGGAGACTTCGTGGGCTATCACCTACAAGTCCTAAGCCTTCTCCTTGAAGGCCTAGGAGAAATATTGCCAATGGTTTTCAACGAGTGGCAGTAGGCGCATCAGAGATTTATCCTCCGGTTAGAGCCATTGATTCAAAAGATAGACCTGGTACAAGTAGAGAGTTAGAGAGGAACACTCCAGTTCTTTCTCGAGTCCTCTTTCAGTTAGAAGATAACATCGAGGTTGAAGAGCTTTCAAAGTCTATTGTGCCTCATAATTATCCTCTTCTTCCTGATCATCCAGATGTTTTATTATACGTCGGAACTTTGGCCAACAGGCCTTCGAGCCCAGGTTTACATCAATATATTCCTTTGACGACCACTACTGGAAGCATGGCATCCATGACAAGTGCTACGAGTATGCAGAGTCTTGTATCTGTACAAGGAGGAGGAAAAATTTATATACCTTCTATTACTCCTAGCACTGCTATATTTGGTTCTACTTCCATTCCATCATCAAGTGGAAGTTCTCAAGTTGTTGACTTTGGCATTGGTTTTTTCCCTTTTGGAATGCCGACCAGTGCAATTCCTTCAATTCCATTGAGTATTCCATCAGCTGCCTCCACATCCATGGCAAGTGGATCAGCTTCTTTTCAGGGTTTCACATTTAAGGGTGGCCATATACCACATTCCAACCCAACTATGGGATCTATGCCTTTTTCCTTTTCAAGTCAAGGTTATAATCCATTTCAAAGTTAGACAAACCCTGCAGTTAGTAGGTTAGGAGCTGGGAATCAATCTTACTTCAATTAACAGGGGAATATGCGATATTCTTCTATCAATTATTTTCAAAACTTTTCTCCCTATGCTAACACATGGAATCCTTATCAGGGGCTTTCTGCTCCTTTTAACAATTCTTTAGGGGGTAAATTTACTAGTTACAAAGGATTTTCGGTAGGAGTTGGTCAAACTCCAAATTTTGTTGGATCACAAGGGATGCTTATGGTTCAGTTGGGTCTACGAATTACTTCGGGAAACGTGGTGCCTTCACAAATCCAGGTCATTCTTTTTAGAACGTTGGGAGTTCCGCCCACACCGGGTGGAATCCTCAAGGTCTACCATGACTCCCTTTTCTGGCAACGTTAAACTTGCCAAATCTCACTAAATTGAATAATAATCTGATTAGGTATAACTCAGTTTAGCCTCCGGTCCCAACCAAACTTCCCTCTGATATCCCAAAATTCGAGGGGAAGACAGCTAAATATCCAGGTGACCACGTAACCACCTTCCACTTATGGTGTTCGTCCAACTCCCTGATAGATTATTCAATCAGGTTGAGATTATTTCAATGTAACCTAACTGGAAATGTGGCTAAGTGGTACATATATCTACTAGGGGGCACCTTCACTTCTTTTGGCAATTTGGCTACTATCTTTTTGAACCATTTTCAATTTCCTGACCAATATGATGCCAGAACTGAGCTTCTAGCTAATTTCCAACAAGATTAGGTGACTCACATTTCCGATAATATTCAGGAATGAAGGAGAAGGAATAGGCTCATCAAATCCGATATCCCACAAGAATTCCTTCTCGAATGGTTTCTTAAATCATTACAAACTGAGATCTCTAAGGACGTGTCCCTCTCCGGTGTTTTCCGTAAAGAGCAGGCTATTTTTAGGGCCCAGCAGTTAGAACTGATCTATTCTAAATCTTGGGTTCTTCAAAAAATTCTACCTGACACTCCTAGATCCAAGGTGGATATATCCAAACCGAAGCCAGGTCCCCATGCAGACGGGCTAGTCGGATCAATTGATGTAAACATGGTTAACCTGCTAAATCAATTGCAGCAGTTGTCTTTAAAAACTGCTTCGTCTATGCAGGCATCATCATTCACATCTACACCTTCTCAACCTATGTCTATAAACATTGTCCAAACTTATAATCCCAAAGTAAATCCACAATCCGATGAAAAGAATAAAGGATGAGTTAGGAAGAAGAACTAGGATGGGAAGGGCAATGCGAACAAACCCGTTAATGATGTCGGAGAGGGTAAGAAAGAGTCCAATAAAAAGGTAAAATTTCCATGCAAGTTATGCACTAGGGATCATTTGACTCATCTTTGCCCTAAGGTCCAATACACTTAGCTCTTATTAGCGTAGCAGGGCCTTCTAGCTCCTAAGTTGTTCTCACTAACCCTTTTCCCCAAGGGCAGTAATTACTTGTTGGCACAAATTTTAATGCTGGTATCCCCGCAGGGGAAAACCAGGGAGGGGACAATTCATCAAATGTTTATATGATGAGCTCACATATCAATGTCGCTACGCGATCATGTGATTACTGTGAATCAGAATCATCTAAGGCTAAGTTTTCTTCTGATGCCTCAAAGTCGCTCCATATTGAGAGGCCCTCTATTGAGTCTATACCTCGGATGCCAAAAGGCTCCGCGAAGCACTCAACCATTAACCCTAATGCTAGGGCACCAGAACTACTCGATTGCATAAGATCTAGCTCAGAGTCCTTGCACTATGTCAGCATTATAGGTACTCCAATCGTGCCCTGCTCAGAGGAGTGCTTTTCTCTTGGCAATCAAAGCAGTAGATCCAAAAAATTCTCTTGTGCTCACTTTTGATATATCAAACATCAAAAAGAGACTTCCCCATCATATGGCTTTCCAGATAAAGTCTACATATCGAAAGACTAAAATGTTTCGAACAGTTATAGATGAGGGAGATTCCACATGTGTGATGTCCATGTCATGTTGGAAGGCCATTGGATCACCTCAAGCTGTTCCTTCACCAACTCTATTGACGGCATTTGATGGACATTCTCATAGGTTGAATGGGATTATTCCAGCCTTTCCCATCTATGCTGGGGGAAAGGTGGTAAATATTGAAGTAGAAATCATCGATGCGAACCTAGATTACGACCTCCTCTTAGGCAGGAATTGGATTTACGAGATGGATGCCATAGTTTCATGATTATTTGGCATCGTTTGTTTCCCTCATGAGGGAAGGATTGTAAAGGTTGATCAGATGGATTATTCTCCAGGTCACGCATCCTCTGACTCTACTATTCCATTAGTGGACAATCCCAGGCAACTTATTAAGAATTTAGGAGTTGGGATGTACTCTTATTTAATGGGTGGTTTTGATCTCCCTACTCCTTCAGCTAGAATCAATGTTATTTCATCCCTAGGGGACCTTCTCGAAGAGAGTTTTTTCGAATTCATTATTTTTCAAACCCTTGTCCTTTACCCTCATCTACCACCACATTAGATAGAGGGCAGGTAGGTGGAATGGCTTGTCCTATGTCTACAACAGAAATTGCTTATCATTCTATTGTTAACTCTACAGACTCCCATCCTACTCCTTTCTCACCAGAGGAGTTAGATGTAGATGTGGCTCTGGCTTGGACCCTCAATTCAACTTTAGCTAAAGATTACTTAGATACAATCTTACCATTTGAGGAAGAAATTCTAGAAGCAATGATGGGTGTCAATAGACCATGGGATAATTTACATCATCGCTCATATTTCCTCCCTCATTTGCAAGAACTTGAGTCAAGTTTGTCTAGTCCATCTACTAGTGATATTCATACAATTTTAAACCCTTTGGTACCAGCACAGTTTTCTGCCGAAGGTAACCTATTTTTTATCTCACGAACTATACCTGTGAACATCTCTCAGAATCCTAACATAATCGAAACTATCTTCATCGGAGTTGATTGTTCCCCTGAAGAAATTCAAATCTACATCGATCTCTTCAAAGAGTTTTGTGATGTGTTCTCTTGGTCTTATGAGAAAATGCTTGGAATAGATCCATCTATTGTCCAACATGAGATTAATACATACGAAAACGCCAAACCTATTCATCAAAAACTTTGACCATTCAATCCTAGAAAAACAATAGCTATTAAAGCTAAAGTTGAAAAGCTTCTTAAGGAGCGCTTTATATACCCTATTCCTCTGACTGAGTGGGTCTCTAATCCAGTCCCCGTAGATAAAAGCAAGGAACGATCCGAGTGTGTATTGGCTTTAGGGACCTATATGAAGCTTGTATGAAAGACAATTACCCCATGCCCTTTATTGATCAAATTATTGATGAATGTGCGGGTAATGAAAATTTTCCGTTCATGGATGGATTCACGGGTTACAATCAAATTACTATCCATCCAAAAGATCAGCAAAAGACAACCTTTATTTGTCCTTAGGGTACTTTTGCATACAAAAAGATGCCTTTTGGCCTTAAAAATGTTGGAGCCACTTTTCAGCGGGCCATGTCTTATGCTTTTCACAACATCAAACACATTATTGAATCATATATGGATGATTTAGCTGCTCGTTCTTGAAAGAGAATTGATCATCCTAAACACCTTCGGTTAATCTTTGAATGGTGTCATTTTTATAAAATCTCGTTGAATCCAAATAAGTTCATTTTCACTGTCACATCCAGTCAGTTGTTAGGATTCATGGTATCGACAGAGGGGATTCATGTTGATCCCTTCAAGGTTGAGGCAATACTTCAGTATCCTCCCCCGTCTTCGATTCGTCAACTTCAAAGTCTCCAAGGAAAGGAAAATTTCTTGAGGAGATTCATAGCAAATTATGTTGATATTACAAAAGAATTTATGTGTTTTCTTAAGGAAGGAGTCCCATTTTTATGGCATGATTTCATGCAACGATATTTTGATGCTTTCAAAAAATTATTAACTTCTGCTCCATTATTGAGTCCACCCGATTATAGCAGAGACTTCCTTTTGTATCTTGCTACAGCAGAATCAACCATTGTATGGTTCTAGTTTAGGAAGATGATGCTTTCTGTGAGCATGTAATCTACTACCTACGTCAAGGCTTGGTAGGCCCTAAACTATGCTATTTTCCCATTGAGAAAATGGCTTTGGCAGCTATCCATGTTGTCCAATGGCTTCAACATTACATTCTACTTCGAAAAACGTCCGTCTTAGCAGTCATTAATCCATTTCATTTTGTCCTCAGTAGGCGAGTGATTGGGGGAAAATGTAATAGATGGATTGTTATTTTGCAAAAATTCGATCTCGAATTCATGTCGGCTAAATCAAACAAATCTTTAGTATTTTCAGAGTTGATATCAAATTTGTCTTGTGAGGAAGAAATTATTCACGAGGAAACTTTTCCCGATGAATATTTATTTCTCATTTCTTCACAAGATCCTTGGTATGGAGATATCATTATATCTCTAGACTTCGAAGTTTCCACCTGCTTTCTCCAAATATGAGTGTAAAAAGTTGTGTCACCTCGCTAAGAATTTTGTTATTATAAGTGAAACATTGTATCGTCGTGGGATTGATTCAATCCTTAAGCATTGTTTGACTTGGAAGAAGCTGAGTCAGTGCTCAATGATTGCCACAGTGGAGCTTGTGGCGGTCATTAATCAGGGCTTGCGACAAACCAAAAAAAATTGTGAGCAGACTATGTTTGGCCGTCAATTTTCAAAGATTGTATTGAAGCGGGCAAAATATGCCATCCTTTTCATGTCTATTCCTGGAAAATGTACGCGCATCTAGCTCCTCTTTTCCCTGTTACTACTTGTAATCTGCCTTCGGCAAGGAATCACAAGTACATCATCGCGGCTATAGACTACTTTACAAAGTGGGTTGAGGACATGCCTAATTTCAAAAATGACAATGAAACAACGGCCTTATTTCTCTTCAATCATTTTATTTCACGATTTGGTATCCCTAAAGAGATTGTCACTGACCATGGTAGTCATTTTCAAAATCAACGAATGTCTGAATTAGCTTTGAAGTTGGGTTTCCAGTAGGAGCATTAATCTCCATATTATACTTAGGCCAATGGGAAAGTTGAAGCCGTGAACAAGTCCCTTAAAATCATTCTGCAAAGGATGATTGAAAAAGCTCAATCCAATTGGCACATCATGTTGTATCCGACACTTTGGGCATACCGAATGTCAGTTAAGATTACCACTGGTTTTACTCCTTTTCAACTAGTTTACGAGTTAGAATCTATCTTTCATATTGAATGTGAAATTCCTTCCTTAAGATAGTTGTTGAACTTCTTATAGAGATTTCTAGTCTCGATGAATGCCTCATTCATTTGGATCATCTTGATGAGCAGTGTTGAGATGACGCCATAATAAACGAAGCCCATAAAAAGAGGGTAAAAACTCAATATGATAAAGTTGTCTACCCTCAGAATTTTTCTGAAGGTGACCTTTTCCTGGTCTATGATCAAGACAAAGATGCCCTAGGGGCAGGCAAGTTTAAATCTATGTGGTACAGTCCCTTTATAGTCAAGCACAATTTGAAAAGGGTGGGTTATGAATTAATTTATTTTGAAGGAAACAAGTTGGTGGAGCCCAGAAATGGGCTCTACCTTAAGAAGTACTTTGCTTAGGCTTTGGCTAAACACTTTCTTGTTTGTATATATTGTATGTTTGTACATATCTATCTAGCGGTTTTAGTGATGTTGATATTTTTTATCTGCTTTGGGCAGGTATTGATGGAAAATTTAGTATATCTAGGATTCGTCGATGGTGCGAGTAGGCACACCTGGAACCTTGCTTCCGCAGCTTGAGTGATTTATTATCCATCTGGCCAGTTGATGGTTTTGAGAGGAGTATGTATCGGTCCTTCTTCGAATAATATTTTTGAATATACTGTCATTACTAATTTTCTATCGGAAGCAATATCTCTTGGTATTAATTCATTAGTGGTCTATTTAGACTCACAACTGGTGGTATCTCATCTGAATAACACTTATCAGGTACGAGATCCCTATTTATATTGCCAATTTTTTAGAGTGAGATTGTTACAACGACCATTTGTTTATATCACATATTTCCAAATTCCACGATTAGAAATTCATTAGCAGATTCTATTGCTAATAAAGCATTAGATTGGCATATCATTCATCAAAAAAAAAAAAAAAAAATCAAAATGTCATCTGAATATATCATAAAATCGCATGTATATAGATAGAGTGTTTGTGTCCAAAATGATATACAAAAATTTGGGACAAAATGCCCTACAAAATCTAGGCTTATGCCCATCATCATGTCTAATCATAAAAAGATCTTATCATCTATCTAGTTGGCTCAGGATGAGCTACCAGAAAATAAACAACAACATTGGCTACACATCGAAATAGTCGCACCCAGTCCCGTGGTACCCTTACCACGCGACGCTGCATCTCCTTGGGTAGATCCTTTAATGCTATCATGGGTACTTGGTGAGTCAGCCTCACTAAGCTCCTCTGAACTGCATGAAGAAATCTCTTTGTCTCAGCTACAGCCCCTTCGGCATCTCTCCTGTGATGCCTATGTCTAGGAAATCTGTCAGGTCTCACTGGTCCCACATATGAAACCTGATCAATATATTTTGTAAGTGTCTTGTCTCATCAAAAACATTTTTATGTTCATTAAAAAAAACCAAAAAAATCTTAAAAAATCTTAAAAATTAAAAAATTATTACTTATGGCATCCCATGCTGCATTCGGTGGTAACACTAAATGTGGATCTCATTAGAAATCCATCCTGGCATAGGGGTAGTCATCGACTGCGATGACCTATTGATCCCACCATGCAAAAAACTCATTGTCAAAAGCCGTCCTGGGCACATCGCCACCCCCAAGGTGTTTCACCAGGTCAACCCACCTACCCATTCGTGGATCTCTAGGGCTGTTGATAGTCGATAATACCTTGGATTGAAGCCTAGATACTTTCTCAAAGAAGAATGAGCATAAGATTGTGCCATATCCAAAATTCTTTGTTTGACCCTTCTGAATGGAGGTCAGTTGGTTCTTCATATTGGTTAGTAGATGTGTGCACCAATCAAACATTGTGGTGAGACATTCCACTGCTAGGCTCATAAATACTGATGACGCCTGATGTAAAGTAGCAAAGCCATCTACCCTGGCAATGGTAAATAGTAAAATCTTCAAGGACAAGCTCTCTACGTGTTTGATTGGAATCTGACTTCCAATCTTTTTAGGATGAACGGGACAATATATGTGGACATAGTCTTCTATAGAAAGACTACCCCTCGTCCTGCCAGTCAAATGCACCACCTCTCCCCTTCGAGAAAGACCAGTAATAAAGTATATATCTTTGATCTTGATCCTTAGGGGCATCTGATCGGTCATGAATTCGTCATCCTCTACACTCCAGTAATGAATCAAAATCTCAAGCAATCCTATGTTGGCTTTCATATTTGGCATCTTAAAGAATTTTAGCAAGCCACAACCTCTTAAAGCATCCAAAGCATTTCGGTCCTCCATTACTTGATTATCTATAGCACTATGCTCTGTTTCTCGCCAGGTGATAGTCATCCTACACAAAAAAAAGGTTTCAAACCTTTAGATTTATGTTTTAAAGTTTTTACACGTCCACATGCGGGTTGCCTTTTAACACAGTCACATGTAGGGCCCTCGTATACATGGGTTACCTGTATTCAACCCGCGTGTACGCAAAGTTGAAATTTTTGACATATTTTCCTACCATGGAAACTTGAAAAAAACATTTAAAAAGTATCACAAATAATTACAAGAAGGATATAAGGGTTACCTGGAAGTTTTGGAGTGATTTGAATGGTTCAATTGGTTGGAGAAAGTTTGTTTAGGTTTGTGTCCATAGATCCTTGCTCAAAACACAAATGACAAAACTGTGAGTCCAAAAGTCCTTGTAAAAGTTGAAAAATAAAAAATATTTTTTCAAAAATTGATTTTTGTCTTATGGAATTTTTGAACTTGTGGCTTTGAGTGTTGAGAATGAGTTGACTTTTCAGGAAATTTTGGATACTTCTTTGAGACATCATTTTGGTCCCATGACCGCAGACCCGTCATGGTAGGTATCATTTTCTTACTGGCATATAGGTTAGAGAATACTACTTTCCACTAGATTTTGCATACTAGCCTCCATACTGCGATACATTAGCCATAGGGTTGACACCACTCTATCTTGATTTGCAAACCATTTTCAGTCATTGACTTTAAAAATCATGATGTGATGGTAGAGCCTGTTGGGTTGTGTTATGCTCTTTCCACGACTAACCTACGTAGTGAACTGGGGGGTTAGAGGGGGGGCAGAGCCCCCCCTTTGTTGCGCCAATTGCGCAGCAGGGGGGTCACAGGGGGGGCGGCATCCCCCCCTATTCGGGAGGTTTGAGGGGGGCGAGTAGCCCCCCCCTACGGGGTCCAGGGCAGTGCCCCGGGAATTTTTTTTTTTGGACCCTATATTGGGTTGGGCCAACCTACCTATGGTTTTCGGTCCATGGTTTTGGACGCGATGGTTTTTTGGTCCATGGTATTGGATGCTTCGGCATGTATAAATATGTAT
>APFE030258674.1:0-14422 GCA_000404065.3 Pinus taeda
AGAATTGTTCATTTATGTAATGTAAAGGAGGTTTCCCCCTCGAAGAGGCTGAATTCTAAGGCGTTGATCTATCTTTCTTGAAGCTGGTTTCATAACATCCTTAAATCTAATATTCAAAACTTTGTGGAAGAATGTTTAGTTTTCAAACAAAATAATGTTGAGAAAATTAATACCTTGAGTATTTTACAACCATTAGCCATTCCAAGTAAACATTGGGAGGAGGTCGGAATGGATTTTATAACAGGTCTACCCATGTATGAAGGAAAGAGTGTCATTGCGGTGGTAGTTGATAGAATTATCAAGTATGCATATTTTTGTGCACTATCACATCCTTTCAAAACCAATACACTTGCTGCTACATTTGTGGAAACAATTCAAAAGCTACATGGAAACCCAAAGATTATTATAAGTGACACATATCCCATTTTCACTAGAAATTTTTGGACATAATTATTTTCTTTTCTTGGGACTAAATTAGCTCATAACTCATCTTATCATCCTTAATTTGATGGGAAAACTGAGATAATGAAAAAAAAATGTCTGGAATGATATCTTCCTTTCTTTGTATCTAATAAAAAGACACAATGAGTCAAGTGGTTACCTCTGGCAGAATGATCGTATAACACTTCCTTCCATACCACAGAAAACATGACCCTATTTATGGTGCTTTATGGATATCATCCACCATCCATCACATTGTATCAAAGAGACAATTATAATGTTCAAGCAGTGGAATATCACATCAAGCATTAAGAACATGTTCTTTAACTCTTAAAGGATAACACGACTATGGCACATAATTGAATGAATCAACATAAAAATCATCATCATGGTGAAAGAAGTTTTGATGTGGGTGATTGGGTAATTTTGCAACTACAACCATACAAATAAATTTCCCTCAAGCAAGTTATGGCCTTCACAAGGTGTTGCAAAAGATTGGTACTATGACATACAAATTGGAGTTACTTGCAACTTTACGAGTATACCCAGTTTTCCATGCTTCATGCTTAAAGAAGTTTATAGGAGACAAGCTCTCAATTCAAACTATATTGCCAGAACTTGATGAGGAAGTTAAAATCATATTGGATCTTGAAGGAATCACGAAAGTAAGAATATGATAGTTACACAATCGATCAATTTTAGTGTCTCGTTAACTGGAAGAACTTACCTGTTGAAGTTTCCACATTGGGGAATTAGTATTTTATAGAAAATCATCCATAACTACTCAAGCATTAAGGAAAACAATTTTTTGAAGGGGACGGGTATGTTAGGTCCCTATAATACTAGTGTAGGCCATGCATTGTTATTGTGTGTGTTGAAAAAATGTAGCAAGAAAGGCTCAATTTGAATTTAGCCTTAGTTAAATTGAGTAAATCGAATTTCTACATCATCAAGACAACTTGGAGGCAATTAACTAGTGTGACATGGATCTTGTCACAAAGCTAGCTCAGTAAATTCAAGTTAGAGGGCTTGGAGTTCAGTTATGCATTTGTGATTGCTAAATTTTAGTAATCCAGTTCAGTTATTTCCAGTTGTATTTAGTTAATTGACTTTTAACGATTGAGATATTCAGTTGAAGTTCAGTTGTGCAGTGGGATAACAGTCTAATGCAGAGATGTGTCAGTTAACTGATCAATCAACTTAAAATAGCTAATGCATGCAATGAATTTGAGTTCCTCAACTAAAGTGGAGATGACAAGCTAGCGTAACAACAATTGTAGACTAGTTTTGAGTGTACAATTGTTGCATGAGTTAGGTGATCAATCCTTTAGAATTGCGTAATCAATTAGGAGGAAATTCCTAAATAATAGGGGATAATTTCCTCAGCATTTGCGCAAGGAAATAGGAGGCTTGATGAGAAAATAATTGGCTAAGTTTTGGACAGAGTTTTTCATTGAGCAGTGATAACAATTATTCATTTGCAGGTTGAGCTCAGAGCTGGAGCTAGGAATTGTAATAGTTTTTCTTTTCAATTAATTAACACAAAGAGGCTTGAGGGGTTCTTTCCCAGTTGGGTTCCCCCAGAAAACACTGTGTACTTTTGGTTTTGCTTATTGCATGTCTATGCATGTTATTCTAAATTGTGATTTACATTCCACAAATTAGTAGAGTAGAATTGGGTCTCTTGTTTCTGAAGTGTGAAATATTGAACAAATTCTATTTGTATCAAATTTCTACATCGTATCAGAGCCCTAAAATCACAATAGAACTAGTATTTCAAACTTATCAATTAGGAATTTCTAGTTTGCAGCTTTTGTGCAACAATTTTTCTTTAGGATCAGGATAATTTCTCTCAAAGGACTAAAATTGGAGTATGCCCAGGAGGGTAGCTCGAATTTCATAGCCTAGAAGGATCGAATGGAAATAGTGATCGATGATAATGCTATGTTAATATATGTTAAAACAAAAATTCCAAAACCACAACATTCTTATGCACAGGAATTAGCCCAATGGAAGAAGGATGTTGCAAATTCTAGGAGAATTCTTCTGGAAGGTGTGAGAGACCATGAGGTCTCTAATCTCCACGGAAAGGAGACACCATTTTTTATGTGGAAGACACCGACTGAGCTATTAGAAAATAACAATTACTGTAGAAAATTGGCCCTGAAAGACAAAATTTGAAACACTAGGATGCAGAAAAATGATATTATTTTGTAGTATCTCTCCCGATTTACACAAGTCTAGGATGAACTTGGAGGGGTTGGGGTGAATGTTGCATAAGATTACCTGGTGATCCTATCTCTTCTAGGCCTTCCAAAATCCTAGCACAACTACCAAGACTCTATGAATGGTGTTGGAAATACTAAGAGGGGGGGTGAATTAGTATTTTTTTTACAATTGTCACTTTACCAATTTAGATCACTTATAAACTGAACACAAAATTAACAACACAAAATAAATATTTTTATTAATCAGATATAACAAGGGCTCCAATCCTCTTTTTACAATAAATTGAGTATGATAATATTTAGGGCTCCAACCCTAGATGAAGACATCAATCTCCAATCCACCAGGCTCCAACCTGTACTTTTCCAAGCACCAACTTGGACTTCATGAGGCTCCAACATCTAGGGCTCCAGCCCTATCTTCTTGAGGATTCCTATCCTCTAGGGCACCAACCCTCTTTTCTAGCATAGGCTCCAACCTGATCGTTTGATGACACCTATCCTCTAGGGCACCAACCCTATCAATCTACTTCAACTCTTCAATGTAGGTTGAATGATTCTTCAAGGCCTCCCAAATTTTTTTGCAACAAGCCTTGACAATATCTTCAAAATTTCCTTTGAAAAATTCCCTTTATTAACTTATTAATGACAAATTTATGATTCTCAGAAGGTGTCTCCATAACTCTTCATGTCACCTAAACAATTTTATTCAAGGTCACATCATGAGAACTTCCATCATTGCATTATGAGGTCTCTACTATTGTCTCTAAGGCAACTTCTAAAATGATGTTCAACAATACTAGCTCCAACTAGATGTCCTCAAGATACTCTTTAGGCATGCTTTACGAAAAAAAGCTTCTAGGCTAGGTTCAATGAAGGTTTAGATTTGTGTTAACAAGCCCTCAATACTATCACCAAGTTATGCGAAAAAAAAAAGAAAACCTTCGAAAGTGTTCTAGCAAGGTAGCTAATATGAGCATTTAAAGCCTCTTTGTAAGGTGCCAAGAAAGATCACAAGAAGGGCTACTTCAAATATCTCCAAGAGGATGTTAATATCTATATTAGGTCTGTCCAAACTAAGCCCTTTCAAAAACATCTCCAAGTCTACTTTAATGGCTGACCAAGACTTGCTCAAACAATTCTCAAATTTTCTTTAATTCTATTTCAAGAGAAGTCTTCACAAATATTGTTCTTGTAATTGCAGGACAAATCCAAAAGCCGTGACTCCAATGAAGGCCTACAAAAATCCAACACAAGTACGAATATAATCTTCACAGGTCTGAAATGACGGTTTCCACAGTTCTGAAGATTTTATTGTAGGTCAGAAAAGTGCTTTCAACCATGGATTCTTTTGTTTAAAATTCTTATCCTCCCATGTGGAATCTTTAGTGGGTAAGTTCTTCCACTTGATGAGATACTCTCAAATTGATCGATTTTGTAGTTGCTGAGTTCTTGTTTCCGTGACTACTTCAGGTTCCAATATTATTTTTCCTTCCTTTTCAAATTCTGGAAATATTGTTTGAACTGGAAGTTGGTCACCTATAATATTCTTTAAACATGAAACATGGAAAACTCAGTGCACTCGGGAAGATGCATGAAGCTCCAATTTGTATGCCATAGTACCAATCTTTTGCAACACCTTGTATGGACCATACTACTTTGGTGATAATTTATTATCCTTCTTAGCTTGCTTGAGGGACATTTGTTTGTATGGTTGTAGTTGTAGAAATACCCAGTCACCTACATCAAAATTTCTTTTGCTACGATGTTGATTTGCTTGTTGTTTCATTCTATTCTACGCCAAAGTGACGTTATCCTTTAAGAGTTGGGGAACCTGTTGTTGATGCTTGATGTGATCTTACACTACTTGAACCATAGAATTTTCTCTTAAATATGTTGTGATGGATGGTGGATGATATCCACAAAGTGCCATAAATGGAGTTATTTTTGCTGCAATATGGAAGGAAGTGTTATACCACCATTCAGCCTGAGGCAACCGCTTGACTCATTGTGTTTATTTATCAGATGCAAAGAAACAAAGATATCCTTACAAACATTTGTTCACTATCTTAGTTTTCCCATTAGATTGAGGATGATAAGATGAATTATGAGCTAATTGAGTACCCAGACAAGAAAACGATTCAGTCCAAAAATTTCCAGTGAAAATGGGATCTTTGTCGCTTACAATAATCTTTGGGTTTCCATGTATCTTTTGAATTGTTTCCATAAATACAGTGGCAACTGTATGAGATTTAAATGGATGAGATAATGCACAAAAGTGTGCATACTTGGTAAGTCTATCAACTACCACCATGATGACACTTTTTCGTTTGGAATTGGGTAAACCTGTGATAAAATCCATTGAAACCTCCTCCCAATGTTGACTTGGAATGGATAAAGGTTGTAACGGACCTGGGGTCTTAATTGTCTAAACTTTATTTTGTTGGCCAACCAAACATTTTGCCATAAACCTTTGAATATCAGATTTAAGGCCATCCCAAAAAAAATCCTTCTTAACCCTATGGTAAGTTTTTAAAAATCCTAAGTGCCCTCCTAAGGGATAGGTGTGCAATTCGAGAAGAATCTTTGGTTTGAGTTGGGAATTCTTACAGAGGTATAAGCGATCTTTGTACCATAACAAGTCATATTTCTAGCGAAATTTATCAGATGTACCTGGATCTTGCTACAACTTTTGAATGAGTTCTCACACTTCTTCGTCATTCTTCCATTCATCCCTTGCCTTTTTATCCAATCTAGCTTGATGATAGAGATGGAAAAAAGCAACGCTTTTACATCCTCATCCTTTCATGAGAGTGCATCTGCAACAACATTTTGCTTCCCTTTTTTGTAGATGATTTCAAAGTCATAACCCAACATCTTTGTGACCCATTTTTGCTACTCTTCTGAAGATAATCTTTGTTCTAAAAAGTATTTAGGATATCATGATCCGTTTTTACCTTGAAGTGTCTTCCCATTAGGTAAGGTCACCATTTCTTAAGTGCATGTAGTATTGCCAGCATTTCCTTCTCATAAATAGCTTTGTGTAAATAATTTCCTTTGATTGGACGACTTTCAAAAGCAATGGGTCTTCCTTCTTGCATTAAAACACACCAATCCCACTTCCCGAGGCATCACATTCCACAATAAAGGTTTTTGTGAAGTCTTGCATAGCTAAGACTGATGCTTGGCACATTGCCTCTTTAAGATATTCGGAGGCCTTCACTGCTTCTGGAGTCCAAGAAAATGCATCTTTATTCAGTAATGTTGTTAGAGGTGTTTCTATTTTCCCATAATTAGTAAAAAACTTGCGATAATACCCTGTCAACCCAAGAAATCCTTGTAGATGCTTTATGGATGTGGGGATTTTCCATTCCTTAATGGCTTTAATTTTTGTAGGGTCTACCTTAACACCTTCATGAGATACAATATGACCCGGATATTCCACCTCCTGTACTCCAAATAAACATTTGGAGGTTTTTGCATATAATTGTTTCTCTTCCAATAGTTTGAGCACCCTGTCAACATGTTGAACATGATCCTTCCAAGACTTGCTGTGGATTAATATATCATCAAAAAATACTAATACAAATTTTCTAAGGAAGGGTTTGAAAATGGAATTCATCAAACCTTGAAATGTAGAAGGTGCATAGGTAAGGCCAAAAGGCATGACCAAAAACTCATAATGACCCTCTGAGTTCTAAACGCTATTTTCTGAATGTCTTCAGTCTTTATTCTGATTTGATGATATCTGGAACGAAGATCTAACTTGGTGAAGTAAATGGCTCCATGTAGTTCATCCAATAATTCATCAATGACAGGAATGAGAAATTTATCTTTAATAGTGAGCTTGTTGAGCTCCCTATAATCCAGACACATGTGCCATGATCCATCCTTCTTGTGCACCAATACTATTGGAGTAGAGAAAGAGCTTTGACTAGGTTGAATTATACCAGCCTCTAGCATTTTTGCTACCATATGTTCAATTTCACTCTTTTGGGCATAGGGATATCCTTATGTTTGGAGGAACACTTCCTGGAATCAAATGAATAGCATGATCATGATCACAAATAGGCGGGAGGCGTTTGGGAGTCTCAAACACCTTGGAATGATCGTCCAAGACTTTTTAGAGGTTTGGAGAAATAGATGATTTCCATGTGGGAAATTCTAGTGAACATAATTGTGCAATTACACCCCATTGTTGTTTCTTTAGAAGCTTTGTCATGCCATTAGATATGATTATCTTTCCTGGTTTCCATGCAATACGCCTTAATTCAACTTCCTTTCCTTTCTAACAAAATTTCATGAAAAGTTCTGGAAAATTAAAAGCTATCGTACCCAAAGATTGTAGACATTGGACTCTTAGTACAACATCAACACCACTCATTGGAATACAAAGCATAAGACTATTCAATACATATTATCCCATGGATAGCTTGATATTATGACACTTTTCAAAGAAATTTATGGTTCCTCCATTTGCAACCATTAGTTGACACTTTGATGTTGAATATAGGAAGAAATTCAATTCCTTGGCTATCTTACAATCAATAAAATTATGGGTATTACTTGAATCAATCAACACTATTACCTTTTTCTTCTTGATATGTCCTTCCATCTTGAGAGTTTGAGGAGTAGTAATCACTGCCAACGCATTACAAGATATGGTTGGATTCATTTCTTCTTTCTCTAGGGTTGATTCCTAATGTATATCCTCTTCTTTTGACGTTTCTTGTTGCTTTTCTTCCTCCTCTTCACAATCTATGTAAAATAATTTCTTCTCAGCACACTTATGACCTTTAGTGTATTTTCTATCACAGTTGTAACAAAGTCCCTTTTCTTTTTTTCCTTCCAATTATTATGGTGTCAACCTTGTAGGTTGTGGAAGGCTAGGGGCATAAACGCTTCCATCTTTATAATTGTGAGTGGTAGGCTTCCTTGTTGCCATAATTTTTCTTTCAATTTTTTTTCCAACCTGAATGCCTTCTCCAATGAATCAAGTTCCCAAAGGCGAACCTCATGTTGGATGTTATCCTTTAAAGTCCTTAGAAAACATCAATCCTCTAATCTCTGCAATATCATTTACCCTTATATTCAATTTTTGGAAGTCCTCAATATGCTCCACCATTGAACCATTTTTTTTGAGATTTATCAATTGACTAAAGAAGGTGTTTCTATTTGTATCCTCATAATGTGCTATTATTTCATTCGTAAAAATTTACCAAGTGACAATTTGTTTATGAGAGCAAAGGCATCGATACCATACAAAATGGTTGGGTTCCATATATAAAGTTGCAATGCGTACTTTTTGTGTGTTTTGCACATTATGGAGATCGAAATATTATTCCATCTATAGTATCCATGTTACAGGATCCTTGCCATCAAACTTCCTCATATCGATCTTTGGAACATGGTGGGTCTTTATACCAATGTTAGAGTCTATGAAATCATGATTAACATTTCTTTTGTTCTCATCATGAGTTTCCTTTACTACCTTTTGGCCATTAGGAAGCCTTTCTTGTAGAAAATTTGTCAAACCTCCCTTCAAACATTCCACTTCTCTCTTCAAATCTTCATTGTTGTCATTCCTTGAATCATGATTAATATTTCTTTTCTTCTCATTATGAGTTTTCTCTACTACCTTTTCGCCATTAGGAAGCCTTTCTTGTAGCAACTTTGTTAAGACTTCCTTCCACCCTTCCATGTCTTTATTCCAATATTCAATGTTTTCTTGCATAATGTTGATGCCATTCTTCAAACCGTCCATGTTATCTTCTTTAATTTTTGATATATCATGGTCTCATAATTTTGACATATCATGTTGCATTTCTTCCTCTTCTTCATGAGTCATGTTAGATATTTCAGGTTGCTTACTAGGTTTTTCCATTTTATTTCTTCAGGGCATCAATTAATGATAATTATGCTTTACTATGCCTTTTGAATTCCTTCAAACTAATTTTTCAAACCAAACTTATGCAAAATTAAAAAAAAACTACACACTTTTTTTCACTTTGTAGGAGCTTGATATTGAATCTGATGTATTTCTGAAATTTTGAATCTCCAATGTCTGAAATTACGAACTGTTGAGTCCTCTTTCCAACACCACTAGTATGATTGAAATTGAATTCTCCAAGAAAGAGTTATGCCCAATCGTCCATTATGAACTGATTATACACTTTTTCAGTAAAATGAACTTGTACGAACTGCCACGTGTCACTGTTTCAACCTTCGGACTTGAAAAGTTTGCACAAAAAACTACAATCCATCCTCTTTCTCTAACTTCTTACGAAATTTTACTCTGATACTCAAAGAGAAATTTATGACTCTTTTTCCAAGGTCACTTGTTTGGGATGTAATTAAGGAGCTTGCAAACACCCTAACTTACTTGGATCATATCTCCGAAAATATAGCGAGACAAGATCTTAAATTCAGACCCGAGGATAATCAATATTTCATCTCAAATGGGTTTTATTTTTCTCTTTTGAAATGTCTCAGGAAAAAAATAATGAAAATTCCACGATGTCCAGTTTGGAGTAGCGAAACCCTAGAATCCAAAGCTCTGATACCAAATGTTATGAAATCAGCTCACAAAAGATAGAAAAGATAGATCAAGGACTTCAAAATCAACCTTTTCGAGGGGGAAGCCTCATTTAAATTACATAAATGAACAATTCTTGGATGATATAAATGAAAAAACCTCTTTTCTATATATAGGAGTCCAAGGGGTCACAATATAATCAAAGCCGACATAACAATAATAATATAATGACACAATAATAACAATAGTGGGTTTCTAGGGGGTAGAATAATAACAATGTGGGGAAAATATGGCACAACAATAACAATAAGGGGCTACAATGACAATAGTAATGGGGGAATCACTAGTATTATAGGGACCTAACAAAAATTCACTAGGTGGATGTGAAGACCACCTTTCTCAACGATGTTTTTGAGGAGGAAATTTAGATAGAGTAGCCAAAAGAATTTGAGACATGCGATCGAGAGTTGCATGTGTGAAAACTCAAAAGATCATTGTATGGTCTCAAATAGGAGCCTTGAGCATGATACACTCATATTGACAGTTATATCAGTGGATTGGGCTTCACCATAAGTGAAGCAGCTGTGAACCTCTGTGACATTGTGGTAGATGGTAAGTTGCTTATTCTTGTTTTGTATGTTGACAATTTAATATTCATAGGTGATGAGCAGTTGATCTGCTCTTGCACAGAGGAACTTTTAAAGGAATTTGAGATGAAATACATGGGCCTAATGAATTACTTCCTCAGGCTAGAAGTATGGAAAGGTGATGGTGAATTGTTTGTGTCTCGGGGGAAGTATGCCTTTGAAATACTTTAGAAATTTCACATGGGGAATTATAAGCCCATGAATACACCTCTAGCCACAAATTGGAGGAAGGAGAATTCCACTTTAGGTGAAAAGGTTGATGCTACTATTTACAGGTATCTTGTGGGATCTTTGGTGTATTTTGTGAACACAAGACCCGACATGTGCTATGCAGTAAACTAGATGAGTCAAGCTATGTTGAGGCCTACCAAGTTGCATTGGAAGGTAGAAAAGCATGTGTTATGGTACCTTAGAGGCACTACCGAGTATGGATTATGGTACAAGAGGACAAAGGGGGTGAAGCTTCAAGGCTTCACTAATGCAGATTGGGCAGGGAATCTATGAGACAAGAATATTACTTCAGGTGTTATCTTCAGCGTTGGGTGCAACTATTTACTCGTACAACAGGAGGCAAAAGGTCTGTGGCACTCATCTTAGCAGAGATGAATACATGATTGCAAGTCAAGCAACATGTGAGGCCATATGGATGAGGAAAATACTTGTGGGTATTTTCAGTTAGGAGATGGATTTGAAAGTGATATATTTTGATAATCAAAATTGCATTAAGCTCTTTGAGAATTTGGTATTTGATGACATGTCCAAGCACATTGATATTTGGTATCATCATTTGCGAGGATGTGTTCATAAGAGAATTATGTTGCTATAGTACATTCCAACTGAGGAGAAAGATGCTGATATCTTGACAAACACATTGTCAAGAGGTAAAGTTGAATTCCATAGGTGAAAGATAGGGGTTGTGAAAACTCCCTTTCTTGCTAAGAGGGAGTGTTGACAAAATGTAGCAAGAAAGGCTCAATTTGACATTAGCCTTAGTCAAATTGAGTAAATCAATTTTCCACATCAACAGGACAACTTGGAGGCAATTAACTAGTGTGACATGGCTCTTGTCACTTAGTTATCTCAATAAATTCGAGTTATAAGGCTTGGAGTTCAGTTATGCATGTGCCAAGGGTAAATTTTAGTAATCTAGTTCTGTTAATTTTAGTTGTATTCAGTTAACTGACCTCTAACTATTGATAGAGTTAGTTGAATTTCAGTTGTATAGTGGGAAAACAATCTAACTAAGATATCTTTCAGTTAACTGATCATCAACCCAAAATAACTAATGTATGCAAAGAATTCGAGTTCCTCGACGAAAGTGGGGATGCTAAGGTAGTGTAACATCAATTATAAACTAGTTTTGAGTGTACAAGTGTTGCATAAGTCAGGAGATCAATCCTTTAGAATTGTGCAATCATTTAGGAGGAATTTCCTAAATACCAGGGGCTAATTTCCTTAGGATTTGCGCAAGGAAATAGGAGGATTTGTGAGAAAATAATTGGCTAAATGTTGGCTAAAGTTTGTCATTGATTAGAGAGAACCGTTATTCTTTTACAGGTTGAGCTCAGAGTTAGAGCTTGCAATTGTGATAGTTTCTCTATTCAATTGACTAATGCAAAGAGGCTTGAGGGGTTCTTTCTCAGTTGGGTTCCCTTATAGATCACTGTATATTTTTGGTTTTTCTTATTGCATGTTGTTTTAAATTGTGATTTAAATTCCGCATATCAGTAGAGTAGAATTGCGTCTCTTGATTTTCAATGTGAATATTGAGCAGTTGCAATTTCTATCAATTTTATATAATGTGCCCGAAAGAAGTCCACTATTGTTATTTTTGTGCCCTTTCATTATTATTGTTAGGTAGGCCCTAATTATATTTTGGCCCTTTAGAATCCTACATATACCAAGGATGTACTTTCATTTTAAACATTCAAGAATTGTTCATTTATGTGATGTAAAAGGAGGTTTCCCCATTGGGGTGGCTTATTATCTAGTGATTGAGCTATATTTTCTTATGTTTATTTGTTATTTTGATCTGGATACATAACATGCATTAGGTGTGTCCTAGAAAGTAATGAGCTGGAATTGTTTCTTACAGGCACTTAGCACAATGGATGGCATGGCTAGAGATTGTAGGCATATTATGCTCCGAAGTCAAGTGATTAAGAAATTCAAGGTGCAATGGAAGTAAGATGGACCAAATGAAGTTGCTTGAGATATGGATAAGAAAATAATAGGTGTTGTACCCATCTTTTGTTGTTGAATAAGAGGATGTAAGAGATGTTTATAAAGTTTAATTTTGTTTAAGCATTTTGTTACTAAAAACACCAAGGATGGGTTTTCCCTAGTATTATCTTTAAATTTTTTTATTTGATATTATTATTTTTATTTAATTTTATGTTATTGTTGTATTAGTCTCATCTTATGTATAATACTAATATGTAATTATAATGTTCTATCGTAATTTTATTTACCCTTTATTTTCCTATATACATTTAATTATTATATATTTATAGATATTATATTATAAGTTTATTATTTTATAATTCATTTTATCATCCTAGTTTGCCCTTAATATTTATTCATTTATCATTTTATTTTTTGATTATTAATATCTTTATTTTTTAATTTACTTTCACTGTTTTTCCTTAGTATATCCATTATACTATTTTCTAATAATTTTAAGTTCATTACTTATTTTATTCTAACTATTGGTCTAGATTATTATTATTCCCCTAACTTCAATTTTTAATATTTTATAAAATTATAAACATTATTTTTTTATATTAATCTCTTATTTTACCTAATGGGTAATTGATTAATATTTTCCTAATGATTAATTAACTGTATCCTATTGTTACATCTATGTTGGATTAGATTTTCTTCATCTTATCGTCCTGATGATGAAACACATTAGGTTCAAAACATGTCAGCAACTAATAGATTCATGAGACAATCCTGAAGACATTTTCTAAATAACTCTACTCACAAAATCCTACATTCAGAGAATTGTACTTCAATTATAAATGATTACAAATTTATTTGAATGACTTGAAGAGTGAGACCATAGATACACAATCTAAGGGGGGAAAAGAAGAAGAACCAAAGTGGTGTTAGCTACCACCATCGCTTAAACAAATGTTGAGTTAGAAAGAAATATCTTAAAGAATGTTCCATGAGGAACATGAAGAGACACACAAGAAAAAAGCATAAAAAAATAATTTGAATAGCAAGAGGGGGCTGAATTTTTGGTTGAATGAAATAAGTTTGAGGACATAACTAGATTTTGGCAAGTAGCCAAATTTGTGAACATGATTTCTAGCTTATTTTTCTTGAAAATCCCCTTCGATTGTGGATCTGGCTTAAGGGTGACTATTGCAAGGAATGTAGGCTACAACTAGTCTATTTTTGAGTGGAAAATCAAAGTCCCATCTTCAATTTTAGCCATTGTTAGATATCAATAAATGTTATTAATTTTGAGCAGAGAATATGATGATTAGTTATTTATTGAAATTAATATATAACTTTGTGATACTTTTGTATGGTTGCAGGAAACTGTTTCATGGAATAAATAGGAAAAATTCCTTGATTGTTTTGTGGATTATAATGAAATTCTATCTTGAGGCTGTAAGAAAGATGTCTTGATTTTTGTGTGTAAGTTAATATGTTCATGCAAACATGAAGGGATATGTGATTACTATTGCTCAAATTTTTTCTATATAGATTGTTTAGGGAGGTTCGAAAAACTAAAACTTGGACCATGGTGAGGGGAAATCTTTTTGGTGCTCTAGTCTAGTTTTAAGATCTTGGTCACAAAATTTTAGGAAATATAATCAGAGGAAGTTGGGCCTTCTAAATGCATCTTTAAACATGTCATGTTCGCATTTCTGCTATATATTTTCTTCTAGGAGGTTCCAAAACTTGAAATTTGGTCCATAGTGAGGATAAATCAAATCGATCATTTGATCAAACTTTCAAATCTTGGGTTATGATATTTTAGGAGATATTACCAGAGGACGCTGAACTTCCTGAATGCTCCTAAAATCGTGCATCAAATAGGTCATGTTGGAATTTATGCTATATATTGTCTTCTAGGAGGTTCTAGAAGCTAAATCTTGGTCCACAGTGAGGGGAAATCTCACTGATCATTTGGTCCAAATTTCAAATCTTGGGTCTTTACATTTTAGATGATATGAGTAGAGGAAATTGAGATTCCTCGATGCTCCTAAAATTGTGTATCAAATAGGTCATGTTGGAAATTCTAATATATTGTTTCTTCTCAGAGGTTACAAAAGATAAAAATTGGTCCATGGTGAGGGGAAACCCTAGGGTAAAATCATGGAGTTAGGATACACTTTTTGGTGAAATGAGGGTGCGTTTTGGTGAAAAACGGATGTTCGATCGAGCAATTTTAAGCGCTCAATAGAGCCATTTTTAAGCCCTCGATTGATCCCCTTGAGTGCTAAAAAATAGCTCAATCGAGCATTAAAACTAACTCTCGATCGAGCTACTATGTAACCTTAGGTACATATCAATAATAATATGCAAACTTTGAAATTCTAAGTATTTGATAATTA
>APFE030258680.1:0-63175 GCA_000404065.3 Pinus taeda
CAACAAGGCCAACAGCAAGGGAAAGGTCAGGACGAGTATGGGTTAAATACAAGAGTTTTCCTACAAGTTGACGGTATCAGGTAGCATCAACTTCAGGAGAAGTACAAGAGACTGAAAGTTTGACTCCAGACTGAAAGGGAGAAGGAGCTGGCTTACAATCTTCCATGTGAAAATGACGAAGAATATCACAAGCATACTTGGACTGGGAAGGGGAAATACCCTCCTTGGATTGCAAGACTTGAAGACCGAGAAAATAGTGTAAGTGTCCTAAGTCTTTCATGTCAAATTTCTTTTTAAGGCTGGAATTCACATGGTTTATAAGGATGGGATCACTACCAGTAAGAATAAGATCATCAACATAAAGAACAAGGATGATAAGAGAGTTTCCCACTATCTTGGTGTAGACAGTATTGTCAGAATGACACCTAGAAAAGCCAGATTCTAAAAGAAAGTTATCCATTTTGGCATACCAAGCCCGAGGAGCTTGCTTGAGACCATAAAGAGATTTCTTAAGTCGACATACAAGGCTGGAGTCTGTTTGGATGAAGCCAATGGGTTGTTCCATTTAGATTTCTTCATGCAAGTCCCCATGCAAGAAGGCAGATTTAACATCCATCTGATGGACTTCCCATTTTAAAGAGGCAGCAAGGGAAAGAACAAGGCGGATAGAGTTCATTTTGGCAACAGGGGAGAAGGTGTCAGTGAAGTCAATGCCTTCAACCTGTGAAAAGCCCTTAGCAACAAGACGAGCTTTATGTTTATCAACTTTCCCATCTGGTCCATACTTGGTTCTGTAAACCCATTTACATCTAACAAGTTTGCGTCCCTTTGTTAGAGGAACAAGATCCCATGTATCATTTGCCAACAATGAATGATATTCTTCATTCATAGCTGCTTCCCAATGTGGATGGCCTGAAGCTTCTGCAAAAGGGTCAGGATCATGATTTACTGGAGCTTGAGCCAGTAAAGAAGAGGCTCTTTCAAACTGAGAACGTGTACGTCGCTGATCTGTAGGATCACCGGCAAGATCACCTGCTGCATCCCGAGTAGAGCGGACCCATCTTGGAAGTGAAGGAGCTGAAGGATGATCCTGAGAAGGTGGTGGAGGATTATCATCCTCACTTTCATCATCTGAAGAAGAAATGTTTTCAAAAGTAGAAGAGATGGGAAGAGGTGGCACATCCGCCGGACTAGGCTCGCAGGCCGATTTATTTTCATCAAATTTTACATCTCTTCTAATGATAACATTTTTGGACTTAAATGGCATAAGTCTATAACCTTTTACATCTTCAGAATATCCAACAAAAGTACATTTCTCACTCTTAGGTTCTAAAGCTTTATGCTTTTCATCTGGAATATGGGCCCATGCTTCACTTCCAAAAATACGAAAGTGACTTACATCTGGTTTAATGGAACTCCAAGCTTCTTCTGGAGTGATATTCTTTAGAACTTTAGTAGGAGTGCGATTTATTATATAATTTGCACAATTAATTGCTTCGGCCCAAAAACTAAGACTGAGTCCTTTAGATTGCAGCATACAGTTAGCCTTTTCCTTTAAGGTGCGATTTTTCCTTTCAGCTACACCATTTTGTTGTGGAGTGTATGGAACAGTATGTTGCATTTTAATTCCATTTTCGGTGCAAAAGTTGATGAATGTGTTTTTAACATATTCTCCACCATTATCAGTTCTTAGCTTAAGAATTTGATGTCCAGATTGTTTTTCAACAAAGGCTTTGAAGACCAAAAATGTGTTAAATACTTCGCTCTTGAGTTTTAAGAAGTATACCCAAGTGCGTCTGGAGAAATCATCAATGAAAGTTAAGAAATACTTGCAGCCAGAGAATGAAGCAACAGGAAGTGGACCACATAAATCACTGTGTACAAGCTGTAAAGGGGCTGAGGCTTGCCAAGAGGCACGTTTGTCAAAACTGTCCCGATGATGTTTTCCGAGTACACATCCGGAACAAACACCATCTCTGCAAGATACCAGAAGGACACCGCTCACAAACAGATCACAGATCAATACACCAGTATTTTGACGTGGTTAAAACCCTCAGAGAGGGAAACAGTCCACGGCCTGCGCCAACGTGGCTACTACAGGCAATTTATTAATAAAAGAATGAAAATTTACATAAGCTTCTCTCATGCACGGTTAACCTACAAATGACCCTCCATGCGCTTTAAATAGAATTCATGGACCAATCGGGTGTCAAGCCACGGATCAAATGTCGGTAATACCGAGGAGAGAATGAACCGTCGGATCACTACATATCGTGACCGTCGGATTGTAAGTTACAAAATGTACAACGGTAAAGAAACACACTTTACCTAACGCTAACCTAACTCTATACTAGACCAAGTTGAACTTAACTATTCCTATGTGTCGGAATATCCTAACAAACTCCATACTTGAGCACAATCTCTGCAACCAAACTTATTCCTTACTTGCATAAGTGGTTGCCATGTATTCTACCTCTGTAGTTGATAGTGACACTACAGATTATTCCTTACTCATCCAACTGATTCCACCTCCAAATATGTTAAACACATACCCACTTGTAGATCTTCTCTAATCTATATCTCCAGCCCAGTCTGCATCCACAAAGCCACGAATATCCACCACTTTGTCCAATCCTGGTCTTCCTTGGTAGCACAAACCATAATCATTAGTGCCATGAAAATACCTGAAAACCCACTTCACTACTGTCCAGTGCTCCTCCCCTGGTTTTGACATAAACCTGCTCAATACTCCCACTGCATGTGAAATGTCTGGTCTAGTACAGATCATCGCATACATCAGGCTACTGACTGCACTTGCATATGGAACACGGGACATGTCCTCTTCCTCTTCTTGTGTCTTGGGACAATGTTTAGCAGATAACTTTACACCTATAGGCATTGGAACCTTAACCGATTTACTATCCTGCATATTAAACCTCTGCAATATTGTCTCGACGTACTTCCTCTAGTTTAACTAGAGCTTCCTCTTTATTTGATATTTTTAATTTCCATGCCCAAAATATAGTTTGCAACACCAAGATCTTTCATGTCGAATTTGGAGGACAAATGGGTCTTCAAATCCTAGATAATTTCTTTGTCATTTCCAACCAGCAACATATCGTCCTCATACAAGACTAGATAAATAACACGATCACCAATTAATTTTAAATACACACAATGATCAACTTTTCTCCTGGTGAAGCCAAGTCCCTGTATAAATGTGTCAAATTTCTAATACCACATCCTTGGTGACTATTTTAACCCATATAAAGACTTCTTTAACTTGCATACCAGTTATTTCTTACCCTTCACCGCAAAACGTTCAGGTTGCTTCATGTAGATCTCCTCTTCCAGATCCCGGTGAAGAAATTTTGTCTTCACATCCATCTATTCTACCTCAAAATCAAAAGCGGCAACAAAAGATAGAAGTAATCTAATAGAATCTACCTTGGCAACAGGAGAAAAAATATCACCAAAATCAATTCCCAGGCCCTGGGAATAACCTTTTGCTACCAATTGAGTTTTGTATTTCTCCACCTTTCTTAATGCATTTGTCTTCTTCTTGAACACCCATTTGTTGCCAATGGGTTTCCTTCCAACCGACAACTCTAATAGATCCCATGCCTCATTTTTGTGCAACGATGCCATTTCATCAACCATGACCTCTTTCCAATGTTTGCCATCCTTTGAATCTACTGCTTCCTTCACAATTCTGGGATCACCATTAGTAATAGATAAAGAAAAATTTGAATAGAAAGCAGATGGACTATACCTTTTTGGCTACCTTCTTTCTCGAACTGATCTTCTCACACCTGGAGTTTGTGGCTCTTCATCTTCTGCTTCCTTCTCTGCTGTAGAGTCTGAATCTTCCTCCTTAAGCTCAGATTCTAGCTTCTTAGGTTCCTTTTGTTGGACTTCATGTTTAATAACATCTTTCACCTCTTTGAACACCACATCTCAGTTGTACACAACCTTTCTTGTTACTAGGTTCCAAAGCTTATAACCCTTTAAACCATCCTTATATCCAATAAAGATGCACCTTTCAGATTTACTATCCAACTTTATTCTTTTCTCCTTTGGAACATGTACATTTGCATCACATCCAAATACCCTCAAATGTGAAAGAGAGGGTTTCTTACCAATCCATACCTCTTGTGGAGTCTTATCCTCCAATGCCGATGAAGGTGATTTCTTGACCAGGTAACATGCAATCTCCACCGCCTTTGTCTAGAATTCTTGTCCTAACCCGGCACCACTCGGCATGCTTCTTGCCCTTTCCATTAACGTCTTATTCATTATTTCTGCCACTCCATTTTGCTGAGGTGTATATGGAGTAGTCTTCAGCCATGCTATACCACACTTCTTATATAATTCTTCAAATTCCTTACTGCAAAACTCTCCACTGGTATCTATCCTTAACACCTTTATCTTCTTCTCTGTCTGGTTTTCCACCAGAGCCTTAAATTCTTTAAACTTGTCAAATACTTCAGATTTCTTCTTAAGGAAATATATCCATGTATTCCTTGAGAAGTCATTTATAAATGATACATAGTACACAAACTTACCCAGTGATGGAACCTTCATAGGTCCAAACACATCACTACGCACAAGTTCTAATATATGTTTCACCCTCTTACCACTAGAGGGGAAACTCACTCGATTATGCTTCCCATATACAAAATTTTCACAGAAATCAAAATCCAGAGAGCTATTACTCATACCTTATACCATACCTTTACCATGAAGTATTAGAAGGCCCTTCTCTCCAATATGTCCAAGCTTTTGATGCCACAGCATGGTCTTCTCTCCAGAGACCACTAGATTTTCTGCTCCACTTTCAGGAACCACAGAATTGTTGCACCCATCAACAACAGTGCTACCTTGCAGCTTGTAAAGAGTTCCAATTCAAACTCCCCACATAAATACTAATGCCCCCGTAACCATCTTGCGGGTATCCTTATCGAACACTGTTTTTACACCTGCATCATCTAGCTTGCTTACAAAAATAAGATTTCTGGCTAATGCGGGAAGATGCAAAATACCTGGAAGTGTTATAACCCTTCCACCTTGCAACTTCAAATTTACTTTTCTGCGATCAACGATTCTAGCATTCCTATCATCCCCTAAGAAGACATCACCACCACCATATTTATTATACTCGCAGAACCACTCTCTATGGGGAGTGAAGTGAGAGGATGCACCTGAGTCAATCAACCATGCCTCATGATCTACATGTGTACTTGAAGAAGCCAAGTACACATCCCCGCCTTCATTTGAGGTGGTTTTTGCCTCTGTAGAAGGAGCATCATCAAATCCCTTTCCTTCATCGGGAGCTTTAGATTTACAGTCCCTTTTGTAGTGCCCTTCCTTTCCACATTTCTAGCACACCACCTTTACAGGTTTTCCTGGAGATTTAAATCTCCCTCTAGATTTAGATCTCCCACCTGATGACTTATTTTTGTTTTTGTTATGGGACTATCCTCATACAAACAAGGCATCACCATTCTGGCTCTCCATATTTTTCTGTTTCATCTCCTTTGTCAACAAGGATGAGACTATTTCATCAAACTGCAAGGCAGTTGTATTGCTACCTATTGCAATAACCAGACTATCCCATGAATCTGGTAGAGAACAAAACAAACTAATGCACTTATCTTCATATGAAATTTTAATATCAACAAATAATAACTAACTTACAATAGTGTTAAATTCCTTCAGATGCTCTGTCACCGAGTCTCCATCTTTCATCCTCAGGTTATACAGCTTTTTCTGTAGGAACAATTTATTCACCAAAGACTTAGATTGGTACAAAGTCCCTAACTTGTCCCACAAAACCTTCGTCGTAGCTTCCTCTGATACATTCAGCAATACTAAATCTGAGAGACACAATCGTATTGTTCTCTTTGCCTTCTGATCCAACTTCATCCATTCTTCATTGGACACTCCAGTTGGTTTAGTACACAGATCTACTATGATCTACTAATCTTTATCCAGCAACAGATCCTCCATCTTGAGTTTCCACAACTCAAAACTTTGATCATTAAATTTCTCGATCTCTATCTTTCCACTACTCACCGTCTTCTTTCACCACCAGAATCGATCTCGCAGATCTCTCACTGAACAGGGTCTACCACAGGCCTGAGCAAAACCCCTTAGCAATAAAGGCATCCCCTTGAAGCCAAAACAACTCTGATACCAAATGTACATTTTAACCCTGTACATAAATTACCTGCATACGAATTCTAAAAAACAAAAAATAAACAATGCGAGAGCATAACACATAAAACACATATACACAAAGATTTTCCCCTAGATCCCAAAACCAGGACTACCAGCTTGATTTTTCATTATGTTCCTTTCAATGTTAAAATACATATTTATACATGCCGAAGCATCCATTACCATGGACTGAAACACCATCGTGTCCAAAACCATGGACCGAAAACCATCGAGTCCAAAACCATGTCTGAAAATCATGCACAAAATCATAGGTAGGTCCGCCCAACCTAATATAAAGTCCAAAAACAAAAATTTTCAGGGCGCTGCCTTGTACCCCATAGATTGGGGTTACCTACACCCCTCAAACCCCCTATGACCCCCCCTCCCCCACTACGCAATCGACATAATGAAGGGTGGTCTCTGCCCCCCTTCTGACTCCCCAGTAATCTACGTCAGCTAGTCGTGGAAAGAATACAACATAACCCAATAGGGGTGATGCTAGAACCAAGTTTCTGCATGCTAGAGATGTCTGAGGGGTCAATTTAGTCCAACACTGCCTACCTTCGTGTAGGTTACTTCGCACACTATTCTAACTTGGAAGACCTTCACGATCTATTATAATCACCTGCTCATAGCCCTAACTAGGAGCTGAGAGGCTTTTGCACTACTATGGCAACGATCTGTGCTATTTTCCCAAATTACACTATGTATCTTACTTATATTCTTATAGATGCTAGTTAACCTCGTGTAATAGATACTTTATCTCACATTTACTTAATCAACACAATCATATATTTTTGTGCATCATATAAACAAAAAAACGTAATTTATACCCAATACATTCAATGCAGAAAATAGTAAATGAATACACAGGAATCCCGTGCCCAATAGGCCCCCAACACAAACATCGTGACTCGCCCTTGAGTCACTCTGTCCATGTGGAGATCTTTCCACAGAGACCTCCCAAATCTGCCTGGACTACTACAAGATCGGCAGCGCACTGAGCAGCATCTTGTTGCACTTCCTCAACGCATTGTTTAGAAATTGCTGTAGCTGAGCTACTTCCCTGAACTTGTTTATAGTTCTGCACCTCCTTTTAGCTGCCTGAAGCACTAAGACTGTGCTTTTGTTGGCTAGTCAGATAGTCGGGCCACCCGTGTATGGCTTCAATCGACTGCCATTCACTTTTCCTGGGAAACGTTCTCCATTTAACTTTACCAATTGCACTGCGCTTCCATCTGTGATTTCCTTAATAACATACGACCCCATCCCATGCAAAAAATAGAGAAACTCTTAGCAGTGGTCCCCAAGTATGTCAATGTAATCGAGCTGATCCTGCTTTATCACTACAGTGTTTCTATCAAGAAAGTCCTTCTTTATTCCTTCCTCAAGCTTCTTGAGATCCGCTTCTGCCATGGCGCTTTTCTCCCTCAACTGAACTCTTTCATTCATGAGTTCTCGGAGCCTAAGATGACCCTGCTAGATCTCCTCATTGAGTCCAAACCATTCATCTTCGATGTCTTCCAACGGCTCAAGCCTTTCTTCCAAGGCTCTGCAATCCGTTACCCCTACGAGCGCAACTATGCGCGAAGTAGACATGATATAATCCATAGGTATTACGGCCTCTACTCTATAAACCAACTAGAAAGGCATTTGTCCAAGTACGCACAAGTCCCAACCACTTTGTTGTGTGTTGCATACCTTGTCAAATGCTTCCACGTGGATAACCTTCTGCGGGATTGTTCTTCCCACATACTTTCTGTCCAACCTCAAGAGCCAACTACACATCTTTCCCCCCAACACAAGATTATTGACCATACCTCTCAGCACAAAGTCCATATGCATCCATGTAGGTTTTTTTCCATATGTCAGCATCCACCCGGCTAGATGTGCATGCTGATTATCCTGTCCATTGTATTTATATGTCAATCGCACTCTATGCTTCCCAAACCGTGTGCGCATCATTCTCGTACATTCACACCAGTCCTCAAAGCTCCCTCTGTGCATACTCCTCCATTTCGCAGGCATAGTGTGCAGTATCCAGTCCAAGGCCTAGAAGGGTTGCTCTTCTGGCACCTCCCTTTCAAAGTTATTCAGGAAGGTATCTACCTCACTTAGGCCATCATAAGTAGGTAGGTCCCTTACTTCTGTCGATACACAATGCAACGACCTTGTCATCATATTACAATTTAGTGCAACCACCTCATGTTACCAATTCTTCCATCACTCTATTTCCTCATCTCAATCCGAAGTACACGAGCTCTCGTGCTCCCATGCAAGCCGTCCATCCACAGTGGGATTCACCTAGTCATGTTTTCACGATGTTATCTTATAGATGCAGTCCAAATAATCATAAATTTCACAGTCATGCACCGGCTCTGTATAGCACAATCCTTTAGTAGGGTCCAGAGGTATAACTACGTGTAGTGAATTGTTTATAAAAATCATCTTCCGCTTCTTCAGATTAGTCACCTCAGTCATGTCAGTGGCCCAATCAATTCCTAAGAGCATGGGATAGGGATTGCTGTCATCAACAATCTTTATTACTTCAAAGTCTGCTAGCGCGCTCGCTGCCTCAATATCCATAGTGATTCCCTGCAATCGACCCTTGGGTATTATTTTCTACTGGTTCACCATTCACAGCTGAATAGGAGACCATTGCAGCGTAGGCCTCCCCATGTGCTCCCATGTCTGCTTCGGCAGAACATTCGTGTTCGATCCTAAATCCAAAATTACTTGGTCCATCTCATATTCTCCAATCTATGTAGTTAACCTCATTTCTCTTCCCGTCCTTGTCTTATGCTTTCCAATTTTCTAGACCATGCGTAGTTCTCTTGGCGCGGTCCCAGTGCATCTGTTAATGAGCTCCTGTAGTCCCTTTATAGCCTTATTGTCGCACAATAATTTCATGCATGTTTCTAGGAATGGCGTGAGCATAGATGGGTCCATCTCTAGCTCTGGTCTATCTTTGCTTCTTGAAGTGGAGGCATTAGCGAAGCTCTTCTTAGCTTCCATGAAGGTTTCTTTAGCGTGCTCCAAACCAAAGTCTGCTTCTTTCGCCAAAGCTTTGCGAACCCAAGTACTATCTTCAAGTTTTTTGCCTTTGTCATCTCCCATTGTGATTACACTGTAGAGCATAATGTTCACATTCGGATCTTCCTCGTGTGGCTCAGACCTCATCATCTATAGGTTTTGAGTCGAGGGAGGCAGTAGCATTCGCTTGTTGCGTATCCTAGCTATCAACGTAGGACACTCTTTCGTCTCATGATCGAACAAGGTACAATACAGACATCATGGATGTGTTGGGTCATACAATCATGGGCATAAGTTCCTGGCCCTCTGCAATTGTAGCATATTCGCTGTCTGCGACCTCTTCCAGATCCTCCTCCACCTCGGCCTCATTCGCACCCTTGAAATCATGTTCATGCCACTCTTACATTCTGGTCTAGGGGTAACGTTTCGACCTGAACTCTACAGGTGGGAGTTCTATCCATTATTAACTCATAGCTTCTACAAGTGCACTCATCGTGTCCCATTAACCTACAAAATTTACAGAACAATTACTGTGAATTTTGTGTATACTTCTGTAACAAATGGCAGTGGTTTGTAGCGTATTTCCCTCCTATTTGATAAATCGCGCATGACAAATCAGGTGTCTTGCTAGGTCTTGCTTGTGCTTCTGGTCTTAACGGAATTGGTCCTCCTCCTATTAGCTAATTTGTGAACACCAGGAAATGGTCCTTATCATGACCCTAACCCTTGCATTTTATGCACCACACCTCTTCATGCACTTTCGGGTGAGCTGTCTTGTCCTATTTCAGACTCTGCCCCTCAAGGCATTAGTTTTTGAACTGTGTGTGGATATGTTGAACTCCCATGTTAGGATCCTGCATCGGTGTCTCATGTAGCCTCATCGCGATCTCTAAGGCCTCTTCCTGAGTTGTTAACTTCTATTGCGATAACGTGCTCCATAAATGTGGCATTAGCGATGCTACAAACCATTCGCGATGTTTTCCATCTGTCAGATTCATACTAGCTTCGCGAATCGTACACTTTAACCTCTAATCCAACTCCCAAGGAGCTTCTCTTGGTAGCATCATGATTTATTTGAACCCATTGATCGACCATGCTTCTGACTTCGGCCTGCTAAATTTTCTGTTTAGCACAACTTGGATATCAGCTATTCCTGCCTTTGGATTATCATTGGAGTGCTTAATATAACATTTAAGTGCACAGTCCTGCAGGGTGCTAACTAGTGTTGCTTTCTTTATATCGTCATATGTAACTCCCTACAGTTCCCATACAGCTCTTACCACAAACCAAAATTGGTCTGCATCCTCATTTCCCACTCCCTTGAACACAGGTAACTTTATCATGCTTGGCATATTGACTCCTGGTGGTGGCGGAGGTGGTACGGGTGAAGATGGAGGTGAAGGAGGTGAAGCTGGTGGTGGTGTGGGTGGAGGTAGTATTCACAGAATTATTTTCCTTATCAGATGGATCGCACTTCGTGGTGAGACCTTCACAAGTTCTTCCTCGTCTCCTCGTAGAGGTGAAATCAAGGGGCTAGTTTCTGGTCCCTTATTTCCTTCGTTCCTGTAAGTTTTTCTAGTTCACATAGCCCCAAACATCAAGGTAACTGCATAGCCCTCTTTTTACACAATAACATTTAAATCGAAGTATTCAAAGACTTTATGTACTTACCTCGTGGTCCCTTGAGAAAGCATCGCTTTGTCTTGCTATAGCTGACTGAAGTGTCTACCGCAAACTCAGTAATGAATCCTCCTATAATCCGATCGAGCCAGTGATCAACAAAGTGCATGATCTGATCGTCTGATGCTTCCAATATGCATACCAACTCTAGGGTCCACACAATAGGACCGTCGAGTTTCCACCTTCCTTGGCTATCTGCTAGCTTTGCGATCCACTCGTACAGCTCAGTAAGGAAAGATGTGAAAAATATCTTGTGGATTTGTATGTACAAGTAGCAGTGTAATCACTCTTCTTTTTTCAGTCAGAGATTCCTGTTCTCCCGTGTTGCGAACTCGTGAATCCTCTTGTCCAACCAACCTTCAGTTTACTTCTTTTTTGGACTCCAATGGTATGACATTAGACATCTCTATGCATATTCTGGTCCCGACAGCAGAACGATTTGTTGGCTTGATGAGGCCTGACCCAGGTTCGGAGTTAATTAGCTAAACAAATCCCTACACTACTAGCCCTTTTGGCATTAGCCTACGTGCGCGAACTGAAGTCTCACCTGAAGTGGTATGGGGGGATGTTGGAACCAAGTTTCCGCACCCTGGAGATGTCTAAGCGGTCGATTTAGTCCAACTATGCCTACTTATGTGTAGGTTACTTCATGCACTGTTCTGACCTGCAGGACCCTTGCGATCTGTTATAATCGCCTGCTCATAGCCTTAACTAGGAGCTGAGAGGCTTTCACGCCGCTATGGCAACGATCTATGCTATTTTTCCAAATTACATTGTGTATCTTACTTATCTTCTTACAGATGTTAGTTAACCTCCCGTAACAGATACTTTATCTCACATTTACTTAGTCAACACAATCATATATGTTCGCACATCATATAAACAACAAAAATGTAATTTATACCTAATACATTCAATGCAAAAAGCAGTAAATGAATACACAGGAATGGTATAAAACTTCTCTTTATTAATGCTTCAATGTTTACAAACTCAACCTTATCTGTGCACTCACCTGCAAAAGTCCGCGCACTCAGCTACAAAACCTTCTCCTACGCTATGACCCAAAGACTCAACTCTACACTTAGATCTTCTTCTATCCTTCTATTCCATCATCATTCTAGCTCTTTTCTTGACTCTATGATTATTTCAACTACTTATAGCCTCTTTCCATTCATACAGTCCCATGGTCCACGAACCATGGGTAGATCTCTAAAGCCGCCATTACATTGCAAAATTGACGATGAACAACCCTATGACTTATTTACAACTTCACACTCTATACTCACAAAGTGTGGAGTCTTTACATAAGATTTACACTTTTTAGCCAAAATTTGGGCTTTTAGCCCCAAACATCCCTTGGGGGATCCCGTGCCCAATACCGTGTATCCGACAAGAGGGGAATTGTTGATGTTCTGTTACAGGTTCAAGTTCGAGATGTCAAGTGAGCTTGATTTAGAGTTGAGTTGATTGAGCACTTCCATATTTGGAATTGTTTGAGGAACTCCTATTATAGTTCTAATGTTATGGAACCAGCTCACAAAAAGATAGAAAAGATAGATCAATTCCTTAGAAATAAGCCTCTTCGAGGGGGAAACCTCCTTTACATTACACAAATGAACAATTTTTAGATGATACAAATGACAAGACCTACTTTCTATATATAGGAGTCAAAGGGGTCATAATATTATCAGAGTTGACATAACAATAATAATCTAAGGGCATAATAATAAAAATAGTGGGCTTCTATGGGGCACACTAATAACAATATGGGGACTACATGGGCACAAAAATATAATAAGGGGGTTGTACTAATAATAATAATGGGTTACACTAGTAGTATAGGGACCTAACATACCCCTCTCCTTAAAAAAGTGTTGTCCTCAACGCTTAAGTAGTTCTTGATGCTTCTGTATAAATTTTTTGTTCTCCTATGTAGAATCTTCAGTGGGTAAGTTCTTCTACTTGATGAGATACTCTAAAATTGACGGATTTCATAGCTGTCGGGTTCTTGTTTCTGTGACTTCTCCAGGCTCTAATATGATTTTTCCTTCCTTGTGAAGTTTTGGGGGCAATATTGTTTGAACTGGGATATTCTGCAACTTTTGAATGAGTCGCCACACTTCTTCATCCTTCTTCCATTCATCCCCTTCTTCATTTATCCTATCTAATTGGATAATAGAAATATCACAAAACAATGGTTCCACATCCTCTTCCTTTCTTGAGAGTCCATCTGCCACAACATTTTTCTTCCCTTTTTTGTAGATGATTTCAAAGTCATAACCCAACATCTTTGTGACCCATTTTGCCTTTTATTGCCTTTTCTTGATTTTAGGAGCTCGATCTTGAAACGACTGTAACTCTGTAATTTCAGATTTTCTAGTTCTGAAATCACGACCTACAGTAGCCCTCTATGTCCTCTTTCCAATGCCACCAGTCTAATCGAAATTGGATTCTTCAAGAAAGAGTTGTGCACAATCTCCCAAGATGACCTGATTATATACCTTTTCAGAAGATCTAACGTGTATGAAGTGCCACGTGTAACTGTTTTGACCTTCGAATCTGAAAAATATAAAGAGGAAACTACAGCCTATCCTCTTTCTATAACTTCTTACGAAATTTCCATCTGATGCTGAAAGAGAAAGTTATGATGAGTTTCCCAAGGTCACTTGTTTAATATGTAATTTAGGAGTCTACAAAAATGCTAACTTCCTCATATCCTATATCCTAAAATATAGCGAGACAAAATATACAATTTAGACTTGAGGTTCAGACCACTTTCTTCTCAAGTGGGTTTTTGTTTTAGCTTCTGAAACATTTTAGTGAACAAGTTATAGTGAAACTTCCACGATGACCTATTTTAGATGAAATTCTGGAGCTTGCAAAAAACCAAACTTCTTCAGATCATATTGCTGAAAATCTAGAAAGACAAGATCTGAAATTTAGACCGAAGGTTCAACGCGATGTCCTCTCAAATGGGTTTTTTTTTGTTAGCTTTTGGAACATCGTAGAAAACGAGTTATAGCGAAAATGCCACGATGACTTGTTTGGAGCAGTGAAACCCTAGAATCCAAAGCTCTAATACCAAATGTTATGAAACCAACTCACAAAAAAATAGAAAAGATAGATCAACACCTTAGAAATAAGCCTCTTTGAGGGGGCAACCTCCTTTACATTACACAAATGAACAATTCTTTAGATGATTACAATGAAGAGCTCCTTTCTATATATAGTAGCTAAGGGTCCATAATTTAACAGAGTTGACATAAAATAATAATGTAAGGGCACATAATAACAATAGTGGGCTTTCTATGGGGCACAATAAAACAATATGGTGACTACATGGGCACAACAATATAATAAGGGGGTTGTACTAATAACAATAAGGGGTTACACTAGTAGTATAGGGACCTAACATCTAGAGTTTGTGGTCACCTTAAAACCACATTTTTTTGTTGATCTAAGAACTATTATGAAGGTTCCAGAGTTGATGTTAGTTGAGACCTTGCGTTATCCCATATTTTTTTGAGGTCATCCTTAAAAACCATTTGTTGAGAGATCCATATTGGTTTGTTATCATAATTAAAAACCATTTATTGAGAGACATTCGGCTCTTGGCTGAGATGCATTTCTACATTTTTTCTCTCCTTCTTGGACTTTGGTACATCCCTTCAGATTAAGGGAAGAATGCTAGATAGATAATCCTTGTGATTAAGATTGGGTTAGTTTGGGTAGTTATTGGAGTCCAAGAAGACCCGAGAACTAATTCAATTGTTTCCTATATGTATTTATATGTACAACATGTACATAATTGTTAGATATTAATTAATATACATTTGATTTGGTTTCCAATCTCATGTGTTTTACATTAACCAGAAAGGAAGTGTGTCTAAATATCAGTTAGGGGCCATGACTATGGCATCAATGACACAATAGTTTAACTTTCCTTTTTATTTTCTTGCCAAAAAGTGGCTTCAAAAAGAGAAGGGATCAACAGAGAACTATAAGACCACAATCTTCGTGCACAATTTTAGTTTCCGCTATTTATAAAATTGTTAATTGACCTAAATTCTCAAGAAAGTGGTATAACGATTTTAACAATTCATGGTTTACTATTTTTCGAAGGAAGCAAGAATCATGATTGAGTCTCGAATGTGAAAACATTGATGTAAAGATACAACGAAAAATATCTGTGCTACTACATAGCATTTTCGCAACACTATGGATATTGCTATTGGCTGGAGATGGGAAGCACATATTTGAAATCCTAACAGGACATTTGAGGTTCAAGTTTTAAGCTACAACTTTAGAGTGAAATTATTAGGCCAAGGTTAATGATTCACATTTTGAATTGTTGAAATTGGGTTTTCTCATTGGAAGAAATATTGTCTTATATTTTGTAAAGTGTGAATATGTTATTTCTATAGGGTTGATTTGATGGTCGTTGATAAGTTGAACATAATTATATAAATTTTATATAAAAATAGGTAATACAAGTGAGATAGTTGCATATTAGCATTTTCCTTACCTCTCTTTGGTAGTTATCGATATGCCACAATCAATTCCTCATTAATTGTCGTAGGACTTTTCCATGCATGATTCATGTTTTTTAGAGCTTTCAGTAGGTCCATTCTTACAATGTAAAAATGGATTTTGTCATCCATTGGTCAGCATATTTAATCCCATTAGCATGATGGTAAACTCCCTATTTCTTATTGTAGGACTTTTTTGTCTCATTTTTGTCAAACACACTCCAGTTATCAACTTATGTTATGAGACATTAATTCTTTTGTTATGTGACATAAAGATCTCCATCCTTAAAAATGGGGAGGAAGAAGGGGGAGCCACATTTTTTCCTTATTCAAAATATAGGATTTATGAAACTAATAATTCAAGTTCATTTCTACTATTGAAATTGTGAAAAAAACATATAAGAGCTCTCCAAAAACATATAGGAGATCACCATCTATTCTTATTTGAAATTGATGCATCAAAATTTTTAATTGGTAATTCTATTTTCATCTTTCCATTACATTTCAATCTATAAATTGTGGACATGAAAGGAAAAAAATTTTAAACCTTCACCCAAATCCTCTATTAAAATTGATAAGTTTCCTTTGCGATGCTCATGAAATCTAGTACGAATTTGATTTGTATGAGCTTTGATCCTGGACATATCAACTTTTTTTAAGATTTCCAACATATCTCATTAGTGCAGAAGTCTTACATGGCCCAATTTGTCATTCCTCACACTAATGCATTTGATGATTTTGTCACCTGGTGTTCCAAAACATATCTTCCAAGCAAACATGCAATAATGTCAAAGGCTATGCCTGTGTTGTTTTTTATTAATCTTGAACCTATTTTGCAAATACTAAACCTTATAATGCCTAATGAGATAAAACATTTATTGAATAATTTAATTGATGAATTCCTGAGGAAATTGTATCATGAATGAAGCTTGGAGGAAAAATCTATAGTTATTTCATCCTTTTTACCTCTAAATTCTTCATTACTAAAACACAATCAACCATTTTCTATAAGTATCTTGAATCATGTTTAGAGGAAAAATCTATAGTTATTTCATCCTTTTAACCTCTAATTTCTTCATTAACAAAACAAAATCAACCATTTTCTATAAATATTTCTCAGAGACATCTGGACAGACCATTTCAATGATTTGTTGTTTTCTAGGATGTTAACATGACCAAATAGTGGATGAATTTGTACTAGGGGTTTTTATCTTTTGTTTCACCCATTAGAAGATACATTGTCATATTTGACTACAATTAGTGCCTATATCATGTTGTTAATGATAAATTGACAAATTAGAAGGTCACCAAGTCTTTTAGGTACTAATCTATTGTAGTTCATATGTTTCTATTCTTTCAAGTAGACAAGTTTTTTGGTGTACAATTGCAAAGAAGGATTTTAATGGCAATTTTCTTTGAGTTATTCACTGGACATCGAGGTTGAAAAGGAATTGTCAGGAGTTTTCATTCATGGACTTTTCTAACAAGTTTTTGTCATTTTCTTTTAGTCTCATGTATGAAATATTGCAACCAAAATCTTCGTAAAGATAAAGAGAATTTTACAGTTGACAGATGCAGTTAGAATGGGAGAATTGTATCTATATAAGGAATTTACTAAGATTAGAAAATACAATAGTGAATTAGCACACTCTATACTAGTTTTTCTTCCTACTAGAATTTTTGCATTGAAATTTATCAAACAATGCTTGAATAAAAAACACCATGCTCATTTTAAATTAAAGGTGGAGGTTGGAGCATTTATAAGAAATAGTAGAGAATCTAATGCAAAAGTTGAAACCATGCTATAGGAAATGTTATTTTGTGGAGCGAGAGCTTAGGAACTATGTAACATCTCTCCCAATTCACATAGGAAAATATGTTATTTTTCGAAAAAATTACATAGTGATATATATATATATATAGGTAGGAAGGTAAACAGTCGTGGGTTTTTGAGCCTTTTCTTTCATAATTTACAAAATACATCATAGCATGATGATAAAAAATTGAGCCATCCAATCACACATATTTATTGTTTACAAGTAATAATTTGATGTTTCTATGTTTCCCCTATGAAACACCACAATTGGAATGCTTTTGCATACTTTATATATTTCTTGGCATATGTTTTTCTTAAGGTTTTCGGCATAATACCAAATATTGGTTTATCATGGACTGAGCTTATCCATTTCTTAATATTCAAGACCATAGATCATCCTTTATATATATGCATAATTGCAAGCCCTATATACATAAATATAGGCCTTACATTCCAATTTATAATGTATATAACCCTTACATTATTAAAATGGCACCCAATCCTTCAATCCCAAAGTTGTTTGTTATCTATCTATCTATATATCTATATATAGAAAGGGTTTACTTTCAACTTTTTCCATGGTTGTTGAATTTGTTTGCATGTCATTGCATGAATGTCTATATATGGTCCTATCGTATTATATTCCGTTATGGTGGACACATAACTATGTATCACATGGAAATGGTTTGCGGGTTAGGGACCCACACTACCTACATGGAACCCTAAATATTTGGTAATTTCTATGGCGAGTATCATCCTATGTTTGATCAATGATGATGGTTTCTTGGATTACCGTAACAGTGTTTACTCTACCTTTACCTCGACATCACGACCTCATTGTTTCTTGCGCTAGTTGGGAATTGAGTTATGTAACCTCATGTTGATTCAAACTATAAAAAATGGTTTTTTCCATTCCTGATAATGTTACCATTAGAGTTTTGGTGGATTTTACTTGGATTCACCATCCATAAGTTAATAGGAGCACAGGCAGGGTTGTTGCATGCACCTAGTTCAACTTCACTAGTAATTTCTCAAAGTTCTTAGATATATTATATATATATATATATATATATATATATATATATATATATATATTGAAGTTTGTTTACGACATTCTCAAGAATTCACCCACTAAATATTGTTTTGGTTGAACACAAGTTAAACCCTAGCTTGTCTTCGACTTTTTACATCATGGCATCTAATTTTTACAATGGAGCTTCCCCCAATCGAAGGTTCATAATCAGTGAATTCCTTGTGATTCACAATGTGTTGCAACCCTTGATCGCCCATCAATGATGTCCTCACTGCCATGTGTGGCTCCTTGAGTGGGGACACATATCACTCGAATATGACCCCATAGGACCCCTGAAAATGTCATATCAACATGCCACATGTCCTTTGTACTACCACACCATGATGACATTAGCCACCACATGGCCCCATTGGGACCAATAGTATTCTCTCACATGGCCCCATAGAGGAGAGAGAAAAGGTCCGCCTGCCCCAGGTTTTTCGCTCATTACCTTTGTAAATCATTTTCAACCCTTTTCGATGATTTACCCTTATCATCATATTCCTCCTGTGATTTCTTAAGAGTGACCAGTTGAAAATTCTTATTTCCATTTGTGATTTGTTTGGGTGGTTTCGATTGCCGATATGTTGCATGGCTGTGAGGTGTGATCAATGATATGTGGGACCGAAGATATGTCACATGGATGTAAAGTGCACTTATTGATATTTGGGCTCATTGATATGTCACATGGCTGCAAGGTGCTATCGTTGATTTGTGGGCTCGCCGATATGTGGGATCGCCAATTTCTGATTGTTGATGTGCCCCAGACCTTCGATCACCTATAAAATATGTGCCATGGACCTCCAATCACCAATTTCCAATATTGGCGATCACTGATCACATGTTTTCTCCGACATCCCCTACTTCAGCTTCAGAAAACTCTGATTTGCGGGATCCGAGATTAAACTTAAACATTTTCCTTTGCTTTTTGGTTTTAAAGGGTAACTTTAAACCTGCTCTAACTTTTGATTTTGGAGTCCATTTTGGGGGTTCCACATACTGTTGGAAAGCTAATTCTGAGCATGATCCATTAGATGGTGTTTGATTTAGCTTTGAGTGGTTTTATGGCTTGGAGGCTAGCTTCGACAATCTATGTTGTTTTTCCCTCTTTATACAACTGGAACTCTATTTTGAGAAGGTGACAAAATTGGCTCCACTTAGGGATGGGGCATTGGATTGCAATGCATCGAGAACCTGCAAACTGTGAAATTCTCTTTTGGTCATGGAGTATTTTCTAAACAAAAGATAATTTTGTGAAAGTAGATTTTTCAATAGAAATTGGAAATTACATATGATAATTACAATACACACACTGGTATTTACAATGGGTGCAAGATAGGTACCTTCAATTTTGAATATAGAGTTTGAGGAATTGACCATTTACTGGTAGTTCCGATGGTTCATTGTCTAAATTTTTGAGCAGGTATGTATTATTTCCTTTCTCTCCTGAAATTTTAAAAGGGTCGAACCAAAGTAGATCGAACTTTCCATGTTTTCCTTTTTCTTCCCATTGGACAACCCATCAAAGAACTAAATCTCCTTGTTGAAGAGGTCAATCCTTGGCCTTTTTGTCAAATAGGGATTTCATCTTCTATTGGTAATTTTCCAATATCCATTCTCTGTTTTCATGAAGTTCAACCAATTGGTTTATCCTTAGTGTCAAAGCACTTGGCTCTTCCTCGGCTTCCTACCCTTTGCCATTGAACTTTCCAATTAGATTGGGAATATTACAACATTTCCACACAATAGCTCGAAAGGCGATTTTCTAGTGGATCATTTATGATTCACTCGATTATCCTAGAGGTAAAAATTCGATTGGATGTCCTAGTTCCTCTGATTCTTGGTGACGGTCTTCTTCGGCATTCTCACCACAGTTTTGTTTGAGGACTCAGCTAAGTCGTTACCTTGACGATAATAGCTAGTGGAGTGCCCGATGATGATATTGAATTTTTGATAGAAGCTAATGAATTTTGCAGATTTGAAGACTTGAGCATTGTCAGTGATGATTTAGATAGGGAATCCAAAACACGATAATATGTTTTCCTCCATAAACTTAATTACCACTAAGTTTGTAGTGTTTCTAGTTGAGATGGCCTCTACCCACTTGGTGAAATAATTTGTGGCCGTTAATATCCACTTATGTTTGCCACTGGAAGGTGGATTTATGTCTCCTATGAAGTCTAGTCCTCACTGTCTTAGCAAAGACTTGGCACTTTTGACATGACCTGACTTGGGAATTAACATTTCCAAACAATGTAGTCTAGTAGAATCCTACCTTGAGTATTTTGTCAGCTGTGGTCTTCTAGTTGTAATTACCTCCACAAAATCCTCCATGAAATTCCTCAATCACTTTATGAGTTTCATCTTCTACCAAACATAACAACAAAACACCCCCTGGCTCCTTCCAGTAGAGTTGACCATTGCATATGATATACTTTTGATTTTGCAGTCTCCACATCCTTTATTTAGATTTATCCAGCCCTCGTGGGCACCTTAGGAATAGGAGATAATGGATGATATTCTTATATGGGGTGATCCCTCATATTTAACATGGATATTTTACTCAGATGTTTTAATATTTTTCTTCTTAACTTATATCCTTCCTTCCCTATTTATCGGGTTTATTCCCAAAGAATGACAATTATATTATGATGATGTCTTGGCCAAACCCTGGAATTTTATGATCTTAGTAGGCTTTATGTCTAACTCATATTCTTGTATCTTTGCTATCCACCTACCCATTTTTCCTTCACTATCTCTTTGCACAAGGATATCCTTGACCGTTGTCGTTGGGAAAAATGTTCTAATTTCTTACTGTAGCACATACACTCGAAATGCCTTCAAAGATTTGACTAATGCATATTCTTGTTTCTCCAAGATGTTATATTTCAGCTCAGCATCGCTCAGGACTTGGCTGAAGAAGGCGATGGGATACTCATAACCATGTTTTTTCTTTTGTAGCAACATTGCAACAATAGTATGTGGAGAAGCAAAAGAAAATATATAAAACTACGTTGAGAAGTCGGGCTAACTAGTATTGGTGCTTGAGCAAATGATTCTTTAATTCTAGTAAAATAATCTCGGGTTGTGGGCAGGGCTCCACTTGAATTCATTTTCATTTTTTAACATATCTTTAACACCCTTCACTATGTCTGCATAGTTAGGTATGGACCTCCACAAAAAATTGATTCTCCCAGAAAAGGCTTGGACCTCTTTCTTATTTTTGGGTAGAGGAATGTCACTGATAGCTTTGACTCACTTAGGATCAATTTTAACTCCTTCTTGCACTACTATGTCTCCTAGTACCTTCCCCTCATTCAGGGCAAATTGAGATTTCTTGTGATTCAAAGAGAGATGACACCTCCTGCATTTATCAAAGGTGAGCTTCTACTGGAGGATGTGTTCTTCACTGATCATAGAGAAGACTGTGATATCGTCCAAATATACCACTATGAACTTGTCTTGATCCCCTACAAAATCTATATCCACACCTCTCTGAAATGTTGCCCCTGCATTAATAAGACCAAAAGGCATGCAACCATACATGAAAGTTCCCCATGGGGTGGTGAAAGTGGTCTTCTTTTGATCATCAGGGTGGACTGCCACTTGGTTGTAACCAGAGAACCAATCCATCATGGACATTCTAACTGAGCCAAAAACCTTCTGCAATATGTAATCCATCTTAGGCAACAGGTAGTTGTCTTTCCACGATGCCCTGATAAGGTTCCAAAAATCTACACATAGCCTTATTTCTCCATTATTTTTCCAGATTGGGACTAAGTTTCCCACCCACTGTAAATACCTTAAAGGCACTATGATTTTAGCCTATAGAAGTTTCCTCACTTATTTTCAATGGATGGGAGTAAGAGTGGATTAATCTTCCTGAGCTTCTTCTTCCATGGTTTTATTCCACCCCTTAAAGGAATATTGTGTTGTATGATGTTAGTATCAAATGCTTTTAAGTCTTCATAAGACCAATAAAAAACATCCTTATATGTTTTGAAGAGATTTAGATACCTTTGTTTATATTGCGAGGGGATTCCTTTTCATAGTCTGACCATCTAGGGCTCATCCTCTGGGCCAATATTGAAATCTTCTACTTGTTCATGCATATTCGGAGCTATTGGTTTAGAGGCTACATCATCCTTCTTTAATAATATTTCTAGTGGGACTAGCCCACAAGGAATGGTATTCCCTTTCATTTGTAGAATTTTATGTCCAGACACTGTCTCTTCCCATGAAGTAGGTTCTTGATCTACCTCTTTTTCCTCTCCTTGATGAATGGTTGAGTTAGAAAACTCCCCAACTACTTCTATAAATCATTTGACCTATTCATCATCCTCGAATACCTTCTAGTGCTTGACATTATCAGGTATAGAGGGTCTGTATCTGACCTTCACTTCGTACCTGAGAAGAGGATTTTGAGGGGGTTTGAGATTTATTTATGCTACAACAAGGGAATCAATGATTATCTTTCCTTCTCTAGGCTGAAATTGGATATTAAAATCCAGGAAGAAGTTATCTATCAAATCCGTTACTTCATTCCAGTAAGTCCTCAATCTAGGGTGCTTAGCCTAGCACTGATTTCTGATCTTATTTACAATCAGATGAGAGTCTCCATGCACAGTTAAGCATTCAATGTTCATATTCCTTGTTGTTTGTAGCCCAAGGTGCAATGCTACATACTCTTCCACGTTGTTGGTTTCCTCAAACTTTAGCTTGGATGAGAGGTGTATCAAGCCGCCCTCAGGAGATACCAACAATACTCCTGCTCCATTTCCCTCTTTGGAATTCTTTCCATCAAAGTATAATGTCCACACTGTTTTCATCTGTGTACTGGTGGTCTAACTGCATTGTTATATGTACTGATGTTTCTTCTAAGATATTCACATATTCTTTTAGGAATAGGCAGGAGAGGTCACTTTATTTTCCATACACTAGAGAATTATTAGAACCTTTAGCTAGGGTCAGAGTTTTTATGAATCTAGTCTCTATACAACCTCCTTTCTTTGCCTCCAAAAAGTGGTAATGGTGGCACAAATTAGATCTAATTTGATAAAACCCCCCACCTTAGAACCCCAAGACCTAGATAGGAGCATGCCAAATCGAGGGGGAATATCTTCCACTACTATGTCCATCACTATGCTCTTGGCAGAGATCTAATCCAAGTTTACCACCAGATATTTTATCATTCCCAAGCATTTGACCCTCTTAGAGTCAAAGGAGTATATGTCCTTGTAGGGCCTGGTGATCTGTAAGGGAAGTTGTTTGATCATGGCTAAGGGCATGAGGTTATGCGAGGCTCCATATTCCAACATGAAATTATGCAATAAGAGGTCATGAATTACCAGGGTCACAAAGAAGGGTGCAGTAGAAGGATCAAGTTCTTCAACATGAGGCCCAAAAAGAACCATTGGTCTTTCTTCTTGAAGCTTTAAATAGTCATGGGTTGGTGCTGAGGTGGATGGAAGCATGGATTGAGATAGTTGAGATTTATAAGTGGGTTGTTTTAGAAGTTTGATTAGAGGAACAAAAATATTTACCTTTTGAAGTTCCTTCTGAAGATTGAATGCATGTTTGCCTTTTTCTACACCTCCTAGCTTTGCTTCTCTTTCCTTATCACAGGTAGTTTTTATCAGAACAGGTGCCTTCTCTTCCATATGTTCCTCAGAGCTATGTCATTCCTAATTTGAGGAGACTTTAACCTTGAATGAGTTAGGATTCAAGTTACCTTTCCCTTTATCTGTCACTGGAGCAATATCTTGGGGAGTAGTTCCCTCTTGTTGTTCTGGTTCCCTCGACCTATTTCTTGAAGATCTTAGATCATACCTTCAGTGTAGCTATTCTTGCATAGAATTCACAAACTATTTACAATAACCACTTATGTCCTCCTCATTTACTGCTACTTCTCTCTCATGACTTGTCTCCTGGTGAACAATGTTTTCATGTTCTTCTTTGGAGAAAGAGGAATACAAATTTCCTTGCATCTCATGTGTATCTGATGGTTTTTCATCGGGATAGTCTTCTAGATATAGAGGAGGAGGGATCTAATCAAATTGATATTTTCCTTCCCTTTAAAGTATCTACAATGGTGGCGTTCTGTACTGTGGGTTATAATCTCGGTTGTTACCTTGAGCATTCTATTTCGGGAGACTCTTGTTCTCCAGCTCAAGTTTCACCACCTTATGCGATAAACTCTTGATGAGTTTATCTATTTCTTCCCACTTCAGATTTGGTGATTCTTTAGCTTGACTAGAGGAGGATGTTTCTTCTTTCCCCTTTTTTTTCTTAGTAGGTTCATCCTTACATCTTGACTTCCCTACCAAAGTGAAATTTTCTTCTACCTCAAGAGCATCAACTTGGAGTTGATCCAAAGTGAGAGGCTCCCTTTCTCTTAGGGTTCAAAGGCTACCAAAAATACTATGTGAGCAGCAACTTGAGGAGGCTTTATCTCACCAAGGAGGTTATTATACTACTTATTGAACCTTTTTTATGAATTCTAAATTATCCTCTTCTGGCTTTTTCCTTATATCATTGAACTCTGTGATAATGTACTCATGACTTCTCTTTTCAACCCACTTTTGTGTGAAAGAGTTTTCGAGTTCCTCCCAAGTAGTGATGGAGGCATTAGGTAGGGATTTAAACTATTTTATGGCTTCTCTATCAAGGGATTGTACAAAGAGTCTTAGGATCATATCCATTTGTTCTACATTTAGATTCTTAGCAAAAGCATAGAAGGTTTCAATGTGTCTCTGTGTAGTGTTTTCATCCTCCCCATTTAACTCATGAAAAATATTTAGGTAGTCTTGAGACATAGCACTTAGCAGTTGAGGTAGATCAAGAGGGCCATATTTATTTAGTAAGAAACTAAGAACAACCATCTTAATTAATGGAGGGGGATTAAGATTTTATGGAGGAACCTGGACCAAAACCATAATGGTTTGAGTGGCTAGAATGAGAGCAAGGAATGTAAGGATCTTAGGAGTAAAGTCTTATCAGTGAATGGCACCGTGTTGGGAGTTGGATGAGGAAGATTCAAAGAATGGAGAGACAATAGCATAGGTAGTAGGAGTTTTCTCTTTCTAGACTCTCCTAGAAATTAATTTCTTTGGGTCAGATATAGATGTGGTTTTTTGCTGAGAGGTATCTAAGCGAGTGTGAGGCTTTCTAAAAGCCAGAACGATAAATGATTATCGGATTTGTGGAGTCACCAAGGTGATGATGATGCAATCAGAATGTCTTTTCTCACCTACATAAAGAGTTCTTAAGTTTTCGTATCCCAGGGGAAAAATCCTTGAATATATTCCTTGACAACGATGCCAAAAGATGTTGTTGCTTCTAGAGACAACCCTAGATTGCTTACAAGACCAATGGAGGGAACATCTAGATTTTGTGTGTATCATATGATTCTCAGGAAGCTGGAGACATCACATATATTTTTGTACATACGTCTTTATATATATAATAAACAACATGGGTTGGTTCATTCATCTAAAGGCATAAGCCATGTATTTTTGTTACTTCTTCACATATAAAACTCACAAAAATATACATATAAACTAGTGGAGGCCAAGTAGTTCAAGGACCCAGAGTTTAATAAGATTGGGTAGAGTAATGAGAGAAGATAAGGACATAGAATAACTCATCCAATAAATCTTGAAGCATCCATAATTCTAAACTCATCACATAGAGATTGAAGCATAAATAATTCTACACTTATCTAAGTTATAGGTAGACATAATGGATGAAAGAGGATTGGGTGCGATGATTCATGGAGCACAATTTTAAAGATATAATCTCAAAGATCAATACAGGGACATGCAATAACAAGTCAATATAAATGAATATGTTAGAATGTATTAAACATTTCTAGTAGCTACAATTACCTAAAATCATATAGGAAACATGAACATAATGGAATTTAAACAAGGGGGTAACATACTATAATACTTGAAGGAGAAGTCACTACGACTTCCTTGATATTTTGAAAGACGCATATCATAAAGTCATATAGTCTTGAAAACAATAGTTCTTTCTTTAGGATTTTGAACCTGTTTGTAGTGTTGCTTCCCACTATTTATCTAGAGAGGAGAGCCTTGAATAGTAATTACAACAAAATATCTCAGCCCAGCCTCAGCTGTCAGATCAACCAGCTGCCTCAGCCTGGGATGGCTCTGTGGCCCAAAAATTACTATAAATGATTAATTGCTTCATTAAATGGTGATAAATTACAGGATAACAAAACAAGTCAACAATGAAATGAAAATACCAACCAAATATCTCCATGCCCATCCATGGGATCACCTTTACTTTAGGTTTTTGCTTGCCCACAGTCTGGCCACCTATGTCACTCAGTTGATTCCCATTGGTTCTACCTTTACTACTCAAATCATTCGTTCTTCAAAGCTAGGAGTGGTCAACTATCAGTTTCATGCCATAGTACAGAAGCAGAGGTCACCTAAGGTGGTACTTTATCTTCCCTCTTCATGGAGCACCATGTTGGATCATCAAGTCCTCCTGAGATTCCATGTATTTATTTTCTCTATTAGTTTCGAACCCACTTTCATGTCACAAGGTGCCTTATAGGGTTAGCCCATGCCTATTTTTGAATTCTCCATCTCCTCTCTTGAATGCCTCAGTTGTTGACCCACCACGCCTTTAAAGTTCTCCACTACCTCATCGTGGAGTTATCACATCGGGATTTCCCATTAAAATTCCTTACATGATGGGGCATTCTGATCCACTTTAGCCCCTTTTTCTTCATGTGATAGGGGACTATGACCAAGCGCTTATTCCTCGGGCTCTAGGGCCTCTGGACTCCCCTCCGAGGGTATTTTTCCTTTGTTACATGGAATCCAAAATATCGGTGATTTATGATGCTCGCATTTGGTGCCTCCTCCCCAAAATTGTGATCTCTGATGCGTGATGTAGTTTTGCCCACTTGGAAAAAGGATAAAGGAGAGTTTGTGCCCACTATAGCTTGCAACCGCGGAATGCCGATTAGGCCCACCTAGGATATCAAAATCAACAATTTCATAACATCGCCTTTGTTTGCTCCCTTCAATACTTGCGATCATTGATATGCAGGATCACTTGCCTGACTCAGCTCTTGATTCTTTGTTCTTCCCGTGACCATTAGCTAGCCCCCTTATCAGAGCTCCCCCTAATCGTAGGTTTGCAATCAATGAATTCGTTGTGATGGACAATGCGGTTCTACCCTTGATCGTCGATTACTGATTGATGACATCATCACTGCCATGTGTCGTTCCTTGAGGGGGGACACATGTCACTCGGTTATGCCCCCATAGGACCCCTAAAAATTTCAGATCAGCGTGCCACGTGTCCTCTGTACTACCACTCCATGATGACATCATCTGCTATATGGCCCCATTGAAACCAATAGTATTGTGCCACATGGCCCGCCGGACGAGAGAGAGAAGGTCCACTTCCTACTAGTTTTTTGCTGATTTCCTTTGCAAATCATTTTTGGACATTTCCAGTGATTTACACTTATCGACATATTCCTCCCACAATTTGTTAAGAGTGACCAGTTGAAATCACCGATTTTTGATTTGCGACCTATTTGGGTGGTTGCGATCACTAATATGTCACCTGGCATTAGGGTGTGATTGCCAATATGTGGGCCCGCCAATATATCACATTGTTATAAGGTGCAATCATTGAATGTGGGCCCACCAATATGTCTCATGGCTATAAGATGCAATCATTGATTTGTGGGCCCGCTGATACGTGGGATCATCAATTTCTTATTGCCGATGAGCCCCAGACCTTCAATTGCCTATAAACGTTGTGCCATGGAAATCCGATCGCCTAATTCCAATATCAGTAATCGCTAGTCATAATTTTTCTCCGACCTCCCTGCATCGACTTTAGAAAACTCCAATTTGCAAGATCCGAGATTAAACTTAAGCATTTTCCTTTGCTTTTTGCTTTTCAAGGGTAATTTTCAACCTGCTCTAACTTTTGATTTTGGAGTCCATTTGGGGAGTTCCATATACTGTTGGAAAGCTAATTCCGAGTGCTATCCAATGGATGATTTTTGATTTAGCTTTGAGTGCTTCTATGGCTTATAGGCTAGCTCCAAAAATATTTGTTGTTTTTCCCTCTTTGTACAGTTGGAACTCTCTTTTCAGAAGGTCACAATAGCTATCATCCATATTTGTTGTATTTCATTTCTTGTATGGACATTTTCAATAATTATTTAAGAAGAATTTCCATGGAATAAAAGAATAAAATTTTATGGTTATTTTAGTGATGAAAAATTGTACTTGTTTTAAGTTTCCTAATTTATCAATAATATATTTTGAGAGTTTCATTTCCAACATTTAATATATGAACTTCATCATCATTATCCTAAAAATTAAATGATTTAATTATATCTACTCTTGACAATGTTTATTTTCTAAAGACGATGGTTTTGTGAATGATCATCTTTAGGTTTCTCCAACAATAGCTTCAACATTCACCTTTCTACTAGTTTCTTTAACTCTAGGAATTCCTCTAACCATTACCCAATGTAGTAATAATTTTCTTTAGTAATTACATGATTGTTATATCTATTATAAGATGACATGTAACAAGACTATTTGAGGATGTCATGCAATCAAAGTTCATATAATGGTAACTAGCACCAGGATGATAATCTAGAGATTCAAAATTAACTCTATTCTCTCCTCTCCATTACTCAATAGGTATTCATTAGCCACATTTGGTAATTTTTTCTTTTGATTTGGCTCTAAAGTTAGTTTCAACATTAAAAATTGGTCATTCTCATAAAAAATACTCAGTTTTGGTTAAACTCAATACAAAAAAAGCTTCAATTTTAATTCCTACTTAAAATCATGTTCATCAACTTCACCATATCTCATATTATGAAGGATCCATTAATGTAATCTTGAGGTAAAAAAACCAACTTTTAAATTGTTGTAGTTTATTGAGAACATGGAATATTATCAAAGAACAAACTATTGAGCTCATTTTAGTTTTTGTGTGTGTGTCCTTTCCTACAGATTTACTATACACACCATTCACGATAATTGTTACCATTCTCCTATGTCTATGTCATGCCATAAACTTACTATTTTAATATCATACAATATCATTATCACCTTGATGACTTAAATGCATGAATTTTATTTGAACACCCATCATCATGATTCCCTTCATTTTGAATCACTTCTAGGATACAAAATGAGTTTTTCAAGCTATGAGGAGCCATACCCATTCACTGGAAGTGTCAATTCCTCAGAGCAGAGTCTCTTTGCATAACCTCACATATAGAAAGTTACAATATCATGTGGAAACCAAGAGATGTCATGAAAGTACCATAAAAAATGAAAGTGTTGGAAGCATACCCAAAATATAATGCAAACAAACCCATTCTCAAAGCCAAATAGTGGAACAATGACTTAGTTACCAAAGAATTAGCTAAGGGTTTTATGGTAAAGTTTCTCGTGTAATATATCTATTGATGCAAGTGTGACAGTAATTAATGGAGCAAGCCACCTGATTGCCTCAAACAAACGAGAAATGGTTCAATAATCAACAAGTCCAGTTGTAGGTGTGCACTCAATTTAATTTACTCAACTAAATAAAGGTTGAAATGGAGAAAATGTGTACCTAGAGCATGGATTACAAAGAAGTGGAGAATTTTTTATTATATGTTGCAAAAGTGTGTTACATGCGAGGGGAAGTTTGTGGTTAGCTTCCTTTACCACGCCCATCAGTTGTTGCACTTTGATTCTAATCATCATTTTAATTTTCCATTTTATTTATGAAAGATCACAAGTACAATGGTGTAGCACATATAAAAAAACCCTAGGAATGTCAGTTGTAATTTGTATAATCTTGGATTAATTAAAATATTAGTCATGATAGAGTTACATAAAAGAGGCTAAAATTAGGATGTACCCTTAGTTCATAATGGACTTGTTGATGTGGGTATTGCACATGAGGATATACTCTACGCAGGTAATATTACTTATGAGCATAGTGATAGAAATGACAATGAAAACCCCAATCTCCATGAAGTTTAAGGTTTGACTACTTTTGGTGAAAATTCTGAAAGAAAATTTTCAAATAAGGGACATCAACAATTTTCTTCAATCAAATTAGTCATTCCTAGGATAATTACTAGGAATATTACCAATAATAAGCTGAAAATATAAAGTACACATCCTCCATTACCAAGTAACCCATATCCAACAAAAAAATGCTACGTCATTTCATAATAATCCCATATCAACTAGGCATAGTGTGACTCTATTGGAAATTTAATACCAATGCCTAATGATTTTGAAGATACCATAGACTACTATGAGCCAAAAAAACAAACCATGTCTTGTAGTTCCTAAGTAGGATAGTCTCTTCCAAATTAAGGAAGAAAAAAAAGAACATTGTGAGTGACTAAAGGAAGATATTGAGGATTTCAATACCTTGGATAGATATGTAAAGAGTGAAAAACACAATTTTGTAGGAAATAAATTCTCGAGTGTGAGAGGAAATTGAAATAATAACATCAATGAATAAAAGTTTTCTTAAAATTGCCAAGAGTTGGCACAAACAAATTCAATATTCGGAATTGCATAATAAGGCCTTGGAAAAGAGACTTAGGGTAGAGAAAAAGAGGAAATACACCAACATGAATATACCAATAAGTACCCATTAATGCAGTAGTCAAAACATTGGTCAAATTTCACTTAGTTTTGAAGTTTTCTTTTTGACCAGGACATCAACCATATATCTTATCTTCATGAGGAGAAACAAAATCGTAACCATCAGGGAGATGTCATGCCTCAAATTTGATGCCATTTTCATTTCTAATTATTGCCTTTTTGGTCATTTAATCCTCCACTATTGCCTCATTTTGTTTGTAGTGTTCCATATTTTCAATGAAAAGACCATCTAGATCTTGTTAGGTTATAATGTTGTTAATTTAATGGATTTTCCATTGTTTTTGGTAAATGTGGGAGATTAAAATTTTGTTTATTTTTAATCATAATTTAACCAATGCAAGGCCTATAACTCATATCAATATCCACTCACCAACATCATTTTTCAGCATATATCCACATTTCTAAAGGAAATTTAAGACATGGGTTCTTCTCCTAGATTCTTTGAGATATTTCCTTTTTCATCAAATCAGTTTTAGAATAGATCGATTAAGAACTCTATTTTATTCAAACGCATGACCAATATATGCCAAGAGGAGCATGTTGAACCAAAAAATTAATTATGGGAAATGATCAGTGATATTTTCATATCACTTTATATTATCATGGTCTATTATTTCTAAGCAATTTAGTAGATTATTTTTCTTTATCTCTCATGATATGTATTTGATTATCTCCATTTGTGGAATAGGGGATTTTATAAATTCTACATATGTTCATTTTTGTAATATGTAATGATTATATAAAACATGAAGGAAGTGATGTAATTTAATCATTAATCATTGAACCATTAATTTAATTAATCAATTAGTCAATCATTTCATCAATTGATCGTTAGGTTGATGAACAAAGACTACAAATTTTAATGGTATTGTTGAACCTTTCTCCATTAATGCACTTTTGTTGAGATGATGTTCTGGGACAATTGTGTGCATGTTCGTTAGTTCCATGATATTGTGGTTCCAGAAGCAGCGTGAAGCTCATTGGGAGGGCCCCTCAACTTGGCCAACATTTATCTATTTCTATTCTATAGCATTAGTTCAAGAAGTATAGTTAATTTATAATTTACCTTTTGAATTTCATGAATAAAGTGTGTTTGTTTAATAATTTGAATCAGTATATTTGTGTTGCTCACATTTTCATAACATGTTATTTCTTTGTAGAAAAGATAAGTATCCATTGAATTTTGAATAATAAAATATGCTTCTCATTATATTCCATGAACGCTTGAATTGATATCGGTGCAATATTGCAACCTATGTTATTAAGAAACTTTGTTTTTCAATCCAACAATAAGAGATCTCTTTGTGAAGTTCTAGTGGATTGATTTTATTTTTAGTTCTTCCTTCTATGTTTTCATTTAAAGTTTAATTTAGTAACCTATATAATAATATGTCTCATTGAAGAGTACAAACTATATTTGCTTCATAATATAGTACATGGACTTTTAATAATATCACTTGAATGAAAGACTATATTTTTTGCCTAGCGAAGTATTTCTTTGATTTAACATCAACTGAACAATATCTCTATAGTAGTCTCCATCTTTGTTTCAAGTTACTTGGCAAAGATGGTTTTGAAGCATTATACAAGAATTTAAGAGCTTCTCTCCCATGTAACTATAATGCTCATTTATATCCTAAGCCCTACAAATAAAGTGTTAGTACCATTCAATATTACACCCTTGTTTTGATAACTTCATGTCCATTATTTAATTCATTTAAATCAAATAATAGAGTGGTACCAATATCTAGCCCATCGCTAGTCTATACCTAGTTCTTGTTCCGAAAGTGTAACTACAAACTTGACAGTACAATTTCCCTTGGAAAAGAGTTTTTATTCCCATTCCAAGTTTCTACATTTAAAAATTTGATTAAATGATACAACAAACAACTCATAGAATAATCCTAAAGTCCACACCTGGGACACAAATTTTGTCAGTTGTTTTAAAAGCCTAGATTAGATAGAATCGATGTGATGTCTTAGCATAAATGGGAAAGAATTATAGTGAATATCATATCGATGACATTCCTTCTAGTACTTAGGAGAACTTTATTCATGCAATTAAAAGGCTCAAAAAATCCTAAAATATAAAACAGGGAGACTAACATTATGTTGTAAGATCTAAACATTCTTGCTTTGCATGTAAAATAAGTCATTAGGTTTTGGTTGAATTCTACTTTCACTATGATTTGGCCTCAAACATTTGATATCTTGACAACTTGAGGTAAACGAATGAGAGTGGTTCCATCATTGTGCTAGACTCACCCTATATAGCGAGTTGTTCAATATTAATTGGGCATCTATCGTCTAATATTTAGTCAAATCCCTAATTTCTCTTTGTTAAGCACTAGAAAGAGGGCTGCCAAGTTTACTAAATTTCTTTATCTAGAGTTAAATTTCTATCCAATCTCAAAATATAAAAGTGAGGTGGATTTGTCTACCCAAAGTTGAGAAATATGATAAGGGATTATTAAAAATACATATCAAAGATATTTTTTTTGGTTGATCCATCCATGGAGAAGTATGTGGTGTTGATCAATGAGGAGGAAAATGGGCTTGGGAGTGGTTTTTTTTAATTGTTCTAGGTTGAATTTTTATATTTATTTCTTTTTTCTTATTGTTTAATTCATATTCATTTGATTTTTTTATTTTTTAATTATCTATTTATTTCTAATATATTTCTATTTAGATTTATATTTATATATGGTATGTTGTGCCTAAAGTATCTTCTAAAATTTCTTATGTTTATCTGAGTCTATCTTCCTCGGGCGAAAGGAAACATGTTAACAACCCAAGGCCTAGAGGTATGTGGAAGGAGTTAAAGCCTTTCTCCTTACTGACCACCAAAAAGTAATTGCAAGGGGCATGGTTTTCCTTGAATAATAGTGTGATGCCCATATGCTTCTATATAAATATCTTTTGTTTAGTTTGAACTATTTTTAGGTGTGATTGTGAGAAAGCCATAGTGAACTCAATTTGAAATAAAGTATTATGATAATGTAATAAATAAATTTAAAAAATATGAAATTGGAGATTTACTTGGGAAAGAAACACTTGAGTTAGAGAGATCAATACCCAAATCCAAAACAAATGTGGACAAATAAGATTGAGAAAACATTCCCAAAAATTATTTCTAAAAATCTCGAAGGGTTGCTTGATGAGATTTAATATGATTGGAGGAAAAAATCTATTAAATCACAGTGTGGAATGAACAGTGAGTAAGGGTGAATAAATTGAAGCATGAGAAAAACAAGGTCATTAACGGAAAAAAGGAAGATACTTTTTCAAAAAATAGGAAAAATCCTAGGCTATGTGTTGGTAGACCCTAGAAAGTGGGACACCACTAAGGAAAATTCTGGTAGGGAAGCAAGACATACAAATACATTGTCTAAAATCACAAGACATTGGTTATTTGATGTGGTGAATGTTCATGATTGAGTGGAAAGTTGTTCATCCCAAGCAGTTCCAGTTAGTTTACGGTTAGAGTTTCGCGTTGCTTATTATTAAAGAATTTTTATCTTATTTATTACTTTGGTAGGAAATCCATTCTGCTTATTTAAAACTGAAAATTTTGTTGCATGGTGAATTATGGAAATAACTACATATTTGAGTAGCAGTTGAAATGACATTTAGATAGGCTATGCATGAATATCTTATGCACGGTTTTGTATCTTGTTGAGAATCTCACGTGAGTTTCTGAAATGTTTCCATGGTTATGTCTTATGTTAAATTTATTGTTGGTGTCGTTATACATATAAATTTAATATGTATTCAGAGATGTTATAAACTGGTTCTTCTCTATATACATACTAGTAGTAGTGTAGGCGACTCTTAAAATAATTTAGTTCTTCCTGTTAGTCAATGATGTGTCAAGATTTGGCAGGTGAGGGAAAGAAATTTAATACAAGTCTTTAATTTCGAAATTCTCAGATAAGAACCTTGTCTGGAAGTTGGTCGCATAAGGGAAAATTGAATGTCTAGATAAACGTGGCATAAAATTATGATAGTTTCTTAACTCGGACACAGGAAAAATATTTTGATTTCGGGCTTATGAGGCCAATTTACCCATATAAATTGCTCTGGTGATGGTAGGCACTTTTATGCTCGGTATACAAGTTTTGGAAAATTCATAATGGAGTCATTTCATTCCCTTAGAAAGTGGGAATAGTTAGTCCTGGGTATATATATAGTTTTGGGTGGCTATAGAAAAACCCCAATTCCAGAAAAAAATTGGTACTGAAACTATAAACAAAAATAAAATACGTAGACTAGAAGACATGATCGGTAGTAACTCGCCCTTAATCCCTGTATAAGGAAATGATAGAGGATTAACAATCTATATGTCAGAAGATGAGTAACAATACTCGGAAACGAATTACACTTAACCACAAATCAGGTTCCAGCTAGAGATTAGATTCAAATCTTTCAATAAATTCAATGAGACAGCATTATTTATATTCTTTAGTAATTAAGGGTATACGATATGCCTTCAATAAATTCATGCTCAAAGAAAAATAGAACTTATCACTCGCTCTCTTGTTGTTATCAGAGAAACTATATTTCCAACAAAGAGATGGGTAAACGAATATTGAGTACACTAGCCATATATTTATACCCTTTTGGGAAATAGCATTTTCAATACTAAATACACTAAAAACACAGATGAGGAGAGGTTCACCCAGTGCTAGGAAACCCTTCTTGAACAATATCAGAAGATAATTCTCAATCTCAAACAGAGGATGAAATTAAACGATAATTTCAAACTATATATTCAAATTTCATTAGATAATACATGAATAGAAAGAAAAATGATATGAAATAGGTGAAAAAATCATTCTCAGTGTCAATTACATATTAATCCAGAAGAGAATTGATTTGTGACAAATTTAACTATGTTTTATAGGCTTCACGGCAAATGAACACATCATTCCTTAAATCCGATACATTTTCCAGAAAAATAGAGAATAACCAGTGACAGAGTAAACATTACAAGGTAGGAAATTTAATGGAATAACAAATTGCATAGAAGCAATCATAATCAAGTATTTTATACAAAACAGATACCCTCAAGGGTACAAAATTAGACAGTAAACATATACAATTGTCACTTTAGTAGGAATGCTAGGAAGTACTTTGTATATGAAAAGTAAGTATGACATTAAGTCATATAACAAAAACTATAAATTAGATAAAAACCCCATCTGAAACGTTTTCATAAAACCCACCACTGGAGTAGATCTATTGAATAGACCACTAGCAGTGCGACTGCTAGTGGACAAACTCTTTTTAAGATGAAATGCGGTAAATGAGCCAGGTATTAATATTGTCTCCATACATGTAGATGGAATATCAAACATAAACAAATTATTAACCATGAGTAAGAAATATTGAGTGAGGTAGAAAAAAAATATACAAATCCAAGTACATGTCCAAATCAAATGAATATAAGGCTTACCTGTAATAAGGGTTTCTGTAGTGTTTTTCCTTCCATCTAGAGAGGAGCTACAAGAAGCACATCAAATTAAAAATGTTTTCGATTTAACACATTCTCGAGATTCCAAATAAAATGGAGAGGAGCAAAATGAAATAAGGTAAGCATAATTTGTAAAACCTGACAAACGAACTGAATGGTTGGGTGTTGAAAGAACCCATAAGCTCGCCTCACCATATGTGAAGTGGGGAACCTAGAGCAGGCACAAACTCTAACTTCTAGGACATTTTCCCTATGCAAATGAAACCCATATTCTTAAATTTCAAGACAATTTTGTTAAGGGAAAGAAATGATAATCTCAAAGGTATAAAGAGCACAAAATGATGAGATTCAAAGCACTAGTAAGAAAATGTTTTAAAGAACCTTACCTATGGAGAGAAAGTGAATCCTCTCCACAAGAGTTGTTTTGTTGTGCACCCTGGTAGATTGGGGTTAAGAACGAAGACTTCACAGAAAAACCACAAGCCATGAAAACCTCAATCCATCAGTTATACACTTGCAAAAGAAAGGAATTGAGGGCATTGACATGAATGCATGGTAAATCTGAGCATCTATTTGATCCCCTTTGTTATCACTTGGCATAGCTCAAAGTATAGGTTAACAAACAAATGAAAAGAGAAAATATGGGCGTGAGGGTTTAGGGTTCGAGAGGCGCATGGAAGACCGTTGGATAACCTCGAACCATCCTAGTCGTGCACAAAAACCTAGGTATGAATCCTCCCATGTGACATGCACATGGTGTGTGATTAGTTTGCCTAAGAGGATTGTCCACTCGATTCCCTAGGCATACAAACCTCTACACCATCCTACTTTTTTGTAGTGGAGTCTTTAACTCAGGTACCATGGTGATAAAACTTTGCAAATGACGATTATACACATAGATAAAATTGTCGAATTTTTTGCAAGGTTACACTATCAACATAATTAATTGTCAATGAAAAGCCATGGATAGCTATGCACCCACTGATTTTGTGAACCTATCAATAGAATATAAATAGGTAAGCTAACTAAATAATGAAAAATGGTACAAAGCGATATTTACCAAAGTTAAGGGATGGTTCACCATTGAAACTTAACATTAAAGTTACTAAACATGAGGGGTATACCATAAAAAATTGCATATATAGTAAGTCTCATCAATGCCATAAGTTATAGTTATAATTAATAGTAAGGCATAGGGAATATGTGTAGTCCTAAGTAAGGCATGTAGGTAATGAGAGTACATAATCAGTTCATGTTTAATATGAGATGAATGTTATGATTTCCTTCATAATAAGAAAAAAACAACTATAGAATGACTAACATTACAGTGAATAAGTAGCAAAATATAGTAACTCGTGTTGCTGATATAGAAAAAAAAAAAAAAAGTATTATGGTAAAGACAGTGTGTGACAAGCGGTATTAGAGCCCATTTCAGCACTAGGCATGCAATGGGCCATCACAGTCAAGAAAAATATGTGTAGAAATATTATTATGAAAATAATGATAACAAGTTTTACTATCTTATAAGGTACATAAGTGAAGAAGACCATTACAGAATGGCCAAGAAATCTCCTCTAGCCATAATTGGTGGTGAATATTTATATGTTGAATTGGGAGGAAGCAACAATCCACAAAGCTCTTACTTTATGGAGGTTATAAGAAACATACAACAAGAAATGAATCATCTTAGAAACAACAATGAACACTTGTTGAGGGTTAGTGAAGAGCAGGAAGGAATGATAAGGGAGTTGGTTGAGAAGTCCAGCCATAAAAGTGTAGAACCAGAAGGGTTGAAATATAAAGAGGTGGAAACAGAGCTAGAGAAGTATAAAAGGGCAGGAGAATAAGATAAGATGTATCCAAAATCACGTAAAATAAAAGGAAAATGGAGTTACAGGGAGAGTTTAGAAAAATCAAACCCCCTACGTTTGATTGGGAAAAAGAGGAAGATGTGGAAGCTTGGCTTCTTAACATGATCACATACTTTTAGGTATAGGAGTATGAGAGTAATTTGAAGGCTTGATTAGCTATTTACCAGCTGCAGGGAAAATCTACTCTCTGGTTGGAAGAGGCTAAAAGTGTACATCTATTGTAAGATAAGGCAGTTTCTTGGGAGGAATTTCAGAAACGTTTTAATTCTTTGTACCTCGGTGAGCGATATTATGATGATCGTGTTAAGGAATTCCATGAGTTAAGGTTAGGCCAGTTAACTATGTATGAGTTTGTAGCAAAATTTACAAATTTATTATGGTATGTGCTCTATATTAAAGAAGAGAAAGAAAAAGTATATATATTTTTCAACTGTTTACCAGCAACTTACAAAGAGACGATTAAGTTTGACAATCCTAAGCCCATGGACAAAGTAGTAAGAAAATCTAGACTATGTTACCAATAGTTAGGAAATAGAATTGAAGGCTCGAAACCATGGAAATGTAAGAAAAAAATAACTCTTCGATGAATATAAAAAGATATAAACCTGCTTATCTTAAAAATTTTGGCAAAAATCATGAGAGAAAAATTCAGTAAGGAAAGTGTAAATTAGCCTACCCATTCTCACATGGGGTGAAAACACATGGAGATGAACAACAAAAATACAATGGTGAGCAAGGAAAGGAACTGTTGAAGTGTTGGGGTTGTGGTGAACCACATCCATTAAGGGATTGTCCTCATAATCTGCGAAACAGTCAAAATATTCAAGCAATCCATGAAGAGACAACAGTAAATGACGTTGCCAGAAATCTTCCCAGAATCAATGCAACACTAGAAGACATACATGTTGAGCATCAATCTACTATGATTGAGATTGCAGATACTATTCTAATCCAATCTGTTTCTATTTTAATTGATCCTGGGGCTAGTTTGTGTTATATACCTAAGGGGGATAATATGGGGTACTAAGGGAGGTACCCAAGGTAATAATGTTATAGATCTAACCCATAAATATTATAGATCTGATATGAAAATATACGATAATGCAAATAAACCCAAAAATAATATGAAATGATTCTTTATTAATCAAACCCTTAAGGTAGGGCAACACCATACATTCACTCCTTAAGGAAGGAGAACACTCCACAAGCCATTTGCTTGTTCATACAATAATACTTCTCTTCATATCTCTCCATGTGGAGTCTCTAGCCTCTATATAGGCCTCATACATACAATACCATGCATCATTACCATGGTTTCCTCATACCATCAATTAATACCATGGGCCCCTTACATTATTATTAACTACTTGTGGTCCCTTACATGACATGGGTTAACCACCTTATTTATTACTATGGCTCATCCCATCATTACATTATTACCTTGGGTACCTCCCTCGGTACCCCATATTACCCCCCTAGGTATATAACACTCCACCCCCCTTAGCATGTTTCGTCCTCGAAACATGGGAAGAACATAAATAATAAGATCTACTCAAAAGAGTAGTCCACTGATACCATGCACTTGCATCTAGCCATCCAAGAGAAAGGTGAACCCTCGATCTCGCTGGTGCCTCGCTCGCTTGAGATGGAAGTTGACCGTAGCAGCTCTTCTGTGTTGATGTGAAATAGGTGGATCGTCTCTCCTTTGTATCCGTCATGTGACTACTTGGTTTCCATCTTGATGGTTGTCTTGCGGGGTGATGTGGGTGATGATATGTTGAAGTTTTAACCCACGATGGCTTTTGCTTGACTTCACCTTGCTGTGGTGCCTGTTGTGGTGTCTTCTTTTTCAATATGACTTCAACCACTGAGTCTTCCTCTGATGTATCATCACCTGTAACATTTTCTTCTGCAGCCTCTGTTTGTGTTTGATTGTCGATCATCAAAGGCTCATCATCTGATATGTCAGTCCTTGTAACATCTTCTGCTTCAACCTCCTTGGACTATACCTGCTTATTAATAGAAATGTCCTGTAATGTAATTTTCTTCTTTTTATACCAGAGCTTCAAGAATTTCTTCTGCACATTAATATTTATAGTACCCACTAATTCCATCCAAGGGTATCCCAAAACAACATTCATGTTATCCATATCTGAAGCATAAAAATCACCATGAAACACATATTTATTCATAGAAAGTTTCAAATTCTTATAAATTTGAACATCCTTATCATCAACCTGTGTGTTTTCAACGTGTTTTGTGGGAACTTGCAATTTTTTTGCCAAGTTGACATTTATGAGATTTTGCTTGCAACTCGGATTTATAGACACCATGATCTTCTCCTTTTGAATCAATCCATGAACCTGTAATAAGGATATACCAGTAGGAAATAGCCCCACATGTTTCTACTTATCTTGTTTTCTGACATGAGACCATCTGTCTAAAAGCAATTTTTCAAATTCTTCATCGGGCAGGTTGAGACATTTCTTTTGGTTAAGTAATCCCCACCATGTGGCTGCCTCATCTTTAAAACTAGCCGTTGCCACCCATTTCCAATTATATCTAAATAAACTCTTGTATCCATTTATGTGTTCTGCAATAGTACAACCATTATCATTCCCTGTAAAAAATGTCTTGCTAGAAGCCATGAAGGTTTGGAAAAAATTCACTTACTTGGCGAAAAATTGAAATTGTCACAGTTTAGTCAATATTGCTCAAAATCCCTATTATGACCTATTTTCAGAAATGGAACAATCATTCTGCATCTACCCATGTGATAGAAATCTTGATCCAGGTACTAGAATTCCAGATCTGCGCTGCTACTCTCCCGCTGTCACCCAAAATTTCTGAAAAAAGAACCGATTTTAAATCAGCGATATCTACCTCATCCGGACTCCGATTTGACTGATGTTTTTTTTGAAATTGGGTATTTTTTCACATAGAATCCAGATATGCAATTATATGTTTCAGATCTTGTACCAGGACGTCTAGATCTGCGCTGCAAACTCGCTGCCCTGAAAATTGTCTGCAACCCGACTGATTTTTAAATCAGCGATATCTCCTTCATCCGGACTCCGATTCGACCGATTTTTTTTTTGAAATCAGGTATTTTTTCACATAGAATCCAGATCTACAATTATAAGTTGCAGATCTTGCACGAAAATGTACAGATATGATCTGCAAACTTGACGCCCCCGAAATCCTGCAAAAAGTTAAAAAAATTTCCACTTTTGTGCCCAAGAAAGTGCTCTGATACCACTTGTTGTATATCTAACTCAAAATGATATAGATATGATAAGAAAATATAAGACAATGCAAATAAACCCAGAAATAATATGAATGATTCTTTATTGATCAAACCCTTAAGGTAGGGCAACACCATACATTCACTCCTTAAGGAAGGAGAACACTCCACAAGCCATTCATACAAGAATATTTCTCTTTATGTCTCTCCATGTGGAGTCTCTAGCCTCTATATAGGCCTCATACATACAATACCATGCATCATTACCATGGTTTCCTCATACCATCAACTAATACCATGGGCCCCTTACATTATTATTAACTACTTGTGGTCCCTTACATGACATGGATTAACCACCTTATTTATTACTATGGCCCATCCCATTATTACATTATTACCTTGGGTACCTCCCTCGGTACCCCATATTACCCCCCCTAGGTATATAACATCATCCATGCCATCCATTTTAGCGTCCATGCCATTCATCTTAGCTTCCATGCCATCTATCTTAGCTTCTACGCCTTTCTTTAAACAATCCATCTTAGCTTCTACACTTTTCTTTCAACCATCCATCTTATCTTCTACATCTTTCTTTAAACCATCCATCTTAGATTCTATTACTTTTTGTGCAAGTGACACTTGTTGCACTTGGTCTCGTAATTTTGATATATCATGTTGTGTTTCTTCTTCTTCTTCATGAGTCATGCTAGAGCTTTCAGGTTGCTTACTAGGTGTTTGCATTTTCTTTCTTGGGGCATCAATTACCGATAATAATGCTTTACTATGCCCTTTGAATTCCTTCAAACTAATTTTTCAAACCAAGCTTATGCAAAAATTAAAAAAAAAACTACACACCTTTTTCACTTTGTAGGAGCTTGATATTGAATCTGATGTATCTCTGTAATTTCGGATCATCCAATTCTGAAATTGCGACCTGCAGTAGCCCTTTGTGTCCTTTTTCTAATGCCACCAGTCTGATCGAATTTAGATTCTCCAAGGCAGAGTTATGCACAATCTCCCAAGATGACCTGATTATAGACCTTACCAGAAGAGCGAACTTGTATGAAGTGCCACGTCTCATTGTTTCAACATTTGAATCTGAAAAATATATAAAACAAACTATAGTCTGTCCTCTTTCTGTACCTTCTTATGGAATTTCAATCTGATGCTCAGAGAGAAAGTTATGACGATTTTCCCCAGGTCAACTGTTTGGAATGTAATTCAGGAGTCTACAAAAAGACCAATTTCCTCAGATCATATCTCCGTAAATATAGCACGAAACGCTCTGAAATTTGGACCCGAGGTTCAGTGCGATTTCTTCTCAAATAGGTTTTTTGTTTTTTCTTTTGAAACATCACAGAAAAAAAGTTATAGCGAAAATACCATGATGGCCTATTTGGAGCAAGAAAACCCTAGAATCCAAAGGTCTGATACCAAATGTTATGAAACCAGCTCACAAAAAGATAAAAAGATAGATCAACGCCTTAAAATTCAGCCTCTTTGAGGGGACAACCTCCTTTACATTACATAAATGAACAATTCTTGGATGATTCAAATGACAAAACCTCCTTTCTATATATAGGAGTCTAAGGGGTCACAATATAACCAAGCTGATCTAACAATAATAATTTAAAGCCACATAAATAATAATAGAGGGATTTTATGGGGCACAGTAATAACAATATGGGGACAATAGGGGCACAATAATATTAATAAGGGATACAACTACAATATTAATGGGGGCATCACTAGTATTATAGGGGCCTAACACAAAAGGCTTGGCATGACAAGCACATCAAGAAGAAATATTTTATGGTAGGCAATCATGTTCTACTATATGACAGTAAATTTTAGAAATTCCCAGGAAAACTACAAATGTATTAGTTGGGGCCATTCATGGTTGCGAAGATCAGGGAATCTGGTGCAGTGAAGCTAGCACAACTAGATGGGATAATGTTACCAAGATGGGTGGATGGCAAACGCATGAATCTTTTCCACAAGTCCAAAGTCTCGTCATCAAATTAAAAGGGTCTCGTAGACAAGCCCACAAGTAGGTTTATAGTCAATAACACATAGTCAGGTGCATGTTCAGTTACATTCTAATTTCTTTTGATTTTTCCCAGAAAATAAATAGCATGTGTCAGATGGTTTGTGGAAACAATGCCATGACACTGCAACCCACTTGTGGTCACGAGGGGGGGGGGGGATAGTCACATGTTCTATGATTCTTTTCTATTGTACTACTGGTCTTTTCCAAAATAAGTAAGCAATAATACACCTGTCATACAAATTTCCATAAAATATTTTCCTGTTGGGGAAGAAATTAGTTAATAATTATCCACCATGATGGAAACTTTATTAACCATGCACCCCACTCTGTCTTTTCCCATGTTATGTCATCCCAGCTAGATCTAGGTCAGCCGATGATGACATAACATGATTAAGCTTGCATAGGGAAAGTTGTCGTAGTAATTATTTACCAAGTCCAGTTAGAAACGTTGTGTCAAATTTGATCTACTTAATCTGCATGGCTATGCAAGAAGTTACATAGTTTCAAATGTAGGTGATAGAAGCACTTGAAATTTAGTCTAAGAACCAACAACAATAGAGACATGGAAACTGTAAGCCTCCGATAATAGCCTTCTATCAGAGGTGCAGTAAGATGACAAAGGAAATTATCTCAGTCCCATAGGATCGATTGGAAGAACGAATTACAATGTTGGAAACTCTGTATGGAAAATATGACAAGGCAACATTAGTGGACAATGATCTCTCATATTTTTTCCAATTCCTAACTTTGAAGTGAGAAGTATATATAGAGGATGTTACCAAGGGGGATGGAACCATCACCACAAAATTTAAATATCATTTTAGAGGCCTTCATAGATCAACATTGATTAATCTCAAAAGTCTACCAACCTTTGGTATGCAATTGGCTGCGATGCAATACACTAACCTCCTCACCAGCAAGATGCATGGTGGATCACTATGGCTCAAAAAATAATACCTAATTCATGTCGACGATATCCTGTGATTGACAGGACTCTCAACAGTAGGAAATGCGGTATTTTCTGTGTTCCATGGAGGAAAAAAGCGAGCATAGAAGGAAGACAACAAATATTACTATGAAAAATACAAGGCCAAGTGTGGAGGAAAAGGAAAAAATATTGATCTCATCAGCAAGGAAGAAATAAAATTTGCCTGCTATATCATGGCAGGGAAGACAATGCGATATTTTTCCCAGAATGAGTGTACCTTGGATGCAATATTGGTTGCGGAACACTGGTGCAAATAGGAGGTGATCAACTGGTTGTCCTTCCTGCTAAAAGAGCTCTTCGAAGCTTGTGGAGACATATATAAAAGAAGTAGCAATTTTATTTTTGGATATATACTCATGACGCTAGCAATGTGGAAATGGTGACTGCCAAAAGGAAGGGACTTGGTTCAAATTAGAGAAGATCAACCTATAACACTCATGTACGACCCATGGAGAACCTTAGGGGACCCTAGTAGCAAAGAAGTCAATGAAGCAGCCTTCAATGACTGGTGTGAAACAATTTTAATTATAAACAGAAAGGCATAGCGAACACTCAGAGATCTATTAGATGAGTTTTCGTAGGATATCTAGTTTGGGGTGGGCATACATATGTAAGGCCAAGATGTGTTCATCCAGAAATGTTCCAAATGAGGCCACAACATTTTTCCTTAACATAAGCAACATTCCACACCGAATTTGGTTCATGGCCAGGCGTTGCATGTGAGATCACAAAGGGAAAAATACAGGTACCTATCTGAAGGCATGCAACCACAACCGTCAACAGGGGAAGCAATAGGAATAAGAAGGAAGAGAGCAACATAGGACGATATGGAGCCTATGTTTCCTCAAATGGAGCAATGGATGTCTTCCCTCAAACAGACGATTACGAGTTTCATAGAACCCTCAGTTAAGACAACATAATCCATATCTTTCTAAGGATATGCACTATTTAGTTCAATCATCATCGCACCTTTATCTGTAGTAATTCCTCATGTTTTCCCTCATGCACAACCAAAGTCAACAATTCCTAAGTTGAAACAAAAAAGAGGAACTAAAAATCCAGCCACTAAGAAACCCAAGACAACACCTATAGTTTTGATTGTTGACCTCACTTGCGAGGCTGACCAATCAATATTTGTGTCACCCATAGTCGAAGAGAATCCTCCATCCACATCCATAGTCTCACCGGTGTCGCAGGATCCATCTCCGCATATAGCCTCCACCTCTGCGACCCTGTATGAATCTATTCCTCTTGGTACATGTGCAGCAATAAAAGAGATGGAAGTAGACTCCACACAATAGTACGACAAGTCCCTCCATGGAAATGGAACTCACACATCCTCACTGATATACTTACTTCTAGGGTTGGGCCCACTACCAGGGGAAAATACAATTGTGTCCACATCGCAGTCTATGGTAACTGAACATTACCAGATTGCCTTCCGAATAAATTTCCCACTAATCCCAAACACAGTTATCATTCCACCCACTCCTTAGTTCAATGAATCTTCACATCCAACAACCTCACCCCCATCCCACTCATAAAAGTTCATTGCGAGTGGCCTATCCATTTAGAGCAATTTCCTAGATTTGAACACAATGTAGGCAAAGACTCTGCAACACTGATCATCATCGCAGTTGTTTTGGTTTATCCAACAAGTTGCATAGAGAGAAGAGACAATACACGATGAACTCATCTGCGAATATGAGCAGGAGAAAAGACAATTGCAGGTGGTCACAGAAGAAAGGGATCAACTCAGACAAGCAAACAATGATCTGCAAGAAAAAGTAGATCATGTTACAGATAAGTTTCGGGCCCTTTGGTTGACAATCTCAAACCTTATCATTGACACTCCTGAATATTTTACATCTCGAACGTTGGTCAACTGCTGTAAACGCATCCAAGCAGTGTGTTCGAGCTTGATAGCCACAAATGCAGATATGAAAAAGGAGTTGGAGGCAGTTAGATTGACACTGCCTGATCTGACTGAGATTTACACCCGATGAATCGATGAAAATATCAGCACTGTCACCGCTACAAAATAGTCCCTTGTTGAAGTACTTCCAGATGGTTATGCCCTAATAGAGAAAGTGCACGACTGGTTGGGCAACTTGGCCCAAAAGAATCAACTTGTCTATGATCTTCGTGAACAACTACAAAATTTAATTGCTGACAACAAGACATGCACATAATCAATTTGGTTGCAGAATATTGATGAAGAAATCGCCTCCATTCAAGCACAAGTCCAACAGATAGAGGATGAGTATGCAAAAACTAAAAAGAAAATCCATGACCTCAGACCACCAATTTTCCTACATGTTCTTGCTCTGAATGAGGTCTGCAACAATAGTGAAGCACAATGGAACATACTACAAAGTAATAGGCCAAGTTAGCCAACATCCAACACGACGAAAGACTTCATGAAGCAGGCTAACTCCATAGTGATTGCATGGAAAACAATACTCAATGATTACAACAAGTTAACGCAAGAAACGACCACATTTGTTCCTGAATTAGGGCCTTCATTTGGAAAAGAAGGCTAGCATGTGGAAAAAGCAGTCGAAGCAGTAGGCCCATAGAAGGAAGGACCGGAGCAACAACATCCAAAAATACCCGCAAAACCAGTAACATGACCCACAACGTTTGAGATAGATTGATTCAGGGACGAGTCAAATAACTGTGGTCAGGGCCTGTTGGGGCCTTCGTTTTGAATTTTGAAAGTTTTGAAGGAATTAAGGCGGAAAGTAAGTGGCGGGATAAACATTGAGTTGTGGAGAGCATAGTTGGGGAGGGAAGCAAGACCATGTAATAGATGGGAAGTTGCGACAAGGTGTCGAGAGCAAGTAGAAACAACTGAGTGAACAAGGAGGAGAATTGGAAGTAGTCAAGGGCAAAGACAACCGAACATAACTGGCAGTGGGAACAATAGAGGAGAATATAAAGGGAGAAGACAACACAAAGAAGGGGTTGGTATCTAGTAGGACCTGGAAGCACAGAGGAACAGGATCTTGAGGACCGAATTAGTCACAAAGTGGCCAGAGCTAGGCTCATCCTGAGGTCTAAGGAATCCTATGGCCATGATATTTTATGTATTTTATTAAGGCTTTACGCCTGATGTATATTGTAATGAGTCTTCCTTTTAGTTAATATGAATGAATGAATGAACTAGTTTTCATGGGATTATCATTAAGCATATCATTCTGATTTACAGACCTGCTCAAAAGTTTTATATTAATGGCCTTTTCTTGGATGAATATGGTAACTATAACAATATGATGTTGTGATGAATGCATTATTTAAGATACTTGTGAGTTCATGTATGGGTCATCCTTGATATCCCTCAATCCTTCTTAGTTTCGATCATGACACGCCACAGGCGAGACTCCTTACCCTTTGGGTAAGGTGAAAATGCTGGCATTATCCTAGAATACAACGGATCCTTGTTGGCCCCTTGTGCCTAAACCCAGGGTCTTTCCCTGATGACATTTTTGTGCCAAAAAAAAACAACAAATATTAAATTTTATTATTAAACGCTCATGAGGGTGTTCACCCATCACTCAGTGGCTTATAAGGGATTCCATCCCTTAATCATTTCCATAAAATCTTACAAGGATATATCATTTAAATACAACTTATCTAGCTAAAATATTTTACAATCATCATGATATTATTTACCCACAAATCTTCAATCTTTATATCTTTTCGGTCTGGTTGTTCTATTAGTGGACCATTCTACAACTCACATTCCCCAATCTGCATGGACCATTATTTCTTTACCTACCCCAATGTTAAACATAATCTCTCCTTTGAACAAGTCACCATCGTTTCTTGCCATTGTTTTCATCAACAAAATTTGATATCATGATTAGATAAGGTATTAATCAACCAATAACCAATTTTAATAGTCATTCCCCAACATCTATTCATGTGCATACACAAAATGTAAATAAAGTATCACAACATGCTACTCCTTGTGCATGAATTATAAGCAAATAATTATCAAGCATGTCAAAATAAATACCACATTACTATGATTTCTCTCGCACAAGCACACATTCTTTTCCAAAGGATAACTACAATAACCATCCATTTTCATTTAAAGGACACTAGCATCTTAGTTTTGACCCATGTGCATGTAATTAGATAAAACTTATCCAAAGAACATTAGCCCTTGAGATTTTCTTTTTGCATGTAACTAAGTAATTTTTTTTCCAATACAACATATATTATTATTATCATTATTATTATTATTATGCATACAAATTCATGTACCCTTCTAAGGGAAATCTAACATGATAGATTCTATGCTTGTGCATGGAACTGCATGTTCATTTTGACAACATTTCAACAATTTTCTTTGAAAGGAGAACTATTTACAATAACTAAAGTACATGAAAATACATACCCTATTCCAAGATAGAGTTAACACATTAGTAATTATCTCTTGCATGCAACCACTTGTTTATTAATATGACATCTATTCTTCTTGCATAAACACACATCTCCCTTGCCCAAATGAAGCTAACTACATCTAATGCATATTCTTTTCCACAAAAGAATTAACACATTCTTTTGATGTAATATAATTTTTTTCCCAAATCATATTAACACCATTGCCCATATTCCCTTCATGAAAATTAATATCATGGCTATATTTTTATGCACCTCAACATATTTTTTTTAAAGGAAATGTTTACTAATCTAGTGCATGCATATGTAGATTTTGTTTTTCCTCAAGAAGTCAAAAGCATCATAGCTATTTGTTTTTTCATGCATGCAACACATGTTTCTTCTTCAAGTAATCAAATGCATGGTCACTGTTCTTTATGCATACAAACCCACTTTTCTCTTTCCAACATGATGGAAAATAATCACATATTCTTTTAATATGATTTAACTCAATGATTATTAGTTTGTGCATCTCACACATATTTTTTAAATAAATCTAGTTCAAAAGTGGTTCTTTCCATGCACTCTAACATGATTTCTTTGTCTTTTATGTGCATTCTTTTCCAAGAGAGACCTATATCTTATATTTCCAAAAAAAAGAAACACATAAGGTAATTACTTTTACACATCTATACATTCCAAAAGGGAATCCAACTATCCAAGAAATATAAATGGTTGACATGAGAATTTAAAAGAAACCATTCAATAAAACCCGTCAACAAGGTAAAATTATTTTACCTACATCCCCATGCCCAATAACTCATGAAAGTTTTTTTTTTCAAAAACATTAACTAGTCGTGATTCATGAGAATATCATGAATTCTTTTCGAGAATCATTAACTAATATATGTGCATAAAAAAATATTAGCCAATCTTTATGGATAAAAAATTGATGAAATCTTCGCAAGGGACATACCAGAAATTTGTGAGTTCTTTTCCAAAACCAATAACTAATATTTACATACCAGACATTGATGTGTCTTGAAGCATGAGTTACCCTCAATTAACTTATCATTTTGGCTTGTCCCAATCCATCCAAATCTAAAATATCGCACTTGGAAGATGCAAAGACTTCAAAATCCAGTCCAAAAAACCCCTCCATAGGGACTTTTCCTCCCAAAAATGTATGCAAGTGAGAATACAAGATTTGAATGGAGGATTGAGCAGTTTCATAACTTGTCAGATAAATGTGTGAGTTCTTATTCTCCTTAAGGTTTCATTTTATTTTATTATAATATCACACCCATTACTTGTTTTCATTGATCCATGACAAGAATCAATACATGGTTATCAAGAGTTAATTTTACATCCAACCAAATCTTGATTCTAATTGTAACTCTTCAAGTGGATACCCTGACATTAACCAATTAAGGCAATAATATTTCCATATTATACAAATTTTATTCGGTGGTTTTGGAAAGAGTTATTTTAATATAATAATTAATAATATTATGGCTATTCTTTATGGTTACTCTGTCATTCTTAGTACCAAATTGTAATTTTTCTTGATGTTAAATGTGTAGAAAATTAATAATATTTATGAGCATTGAATATTGGAATATAGTTATAGGGGTATTACATACTCCCCCACTTAAAGAGAACACCGTCCTGGGTGTTCATTTCTCACTGGAATATTAACTTTTACTTATGCTATAACAATATACACAACCAAAAGGGAATACTTCCCCTTCAAAATCTATGAATTTTTATGTTCAATAAGTAAAATTAAATGTTTATCAATACTCGTCCTGACCTTTCGTTTGCTATTGTCCTTATTTCTCGGTTTATGCAAAACCCACATGAAAGTCATTGGAAAGTAGCTAAAAGAATACTTCGTTATGTTCGAGGTACAATTCAGTTTGGGATTCATTACAGTGCAGTAACATCTCCTCTATTGGTTGGTTTCACTGATTCCGATTGGGCTGGTGACCCTGATGATCGGAAGTCTACTGCAGGTTATGTGTTCACTCTTGTTTAAGGACCTATTACATGGGCTTGCAAGAAACAAAGTGCCATTTCTCTTTCTTCAGCATAAGCATAGTATTGTGGTGCCGTAGAAGCTAGTAAGGAAGCCCTGTGGCTTCGTCAGATCCTATCAAAGTTTGGCTTTCAACAATAACATTCGAATACACTTTGGTGTGATAATCAAAGTGCCATTCAACTATACAAAGATCCAGTCCAACATCAGCGCATCAAACACATTGAACTGCACACACACTTCATCCGAAAGCTCATTCATGACCATGTTCTTGAAGTGCAATATTGTTCAATAGATGATCAAGTTGCAGACATCTTTACAAAGGCTCTCATAGAGGCGAAGTTTACTAAACTTCGATTATGGTTGGAGTTCAGGAAGTTGTCACTAAGGGGGGAATAGGCTCTAATGCCTCCTTCCTTCTCCTATTGTATCATATTTTTACATCCTTCAATCCTATCCCAAGTCGTTCTTAAGGGGGGATGTTAGGATATTACGACACATAGGAAATAGTTAGTATAACTTGGTCTAGTGTAGAGTTAGGTAAAGTGTGTTTCTTTACTATGTACTTTTGTAACTTACAATTTGACAGTTCATTCTCTCCTCGGTATTATCGACACTTGATCCGTGGCTTAACACCCGATTGGTCCATGATCTCTATTTGAACAGCAGGGAGGGTCATTTTTAGGGTAACCATTCATGAGAGAAGCTTATGTAAATTTTCATTCTTTTATTAATAAATTTCCTAAAGTGGACGCGTTTGCTCAGGCTATGGACTGTTTCCCTCTTTGAGGGTTTTAACCACGTCAAGGATACTGGTGTATTGATCTGTGATCTATTTGTGAGCGGTGTCCTTTGGTGTTCTGTCTGAGGAACTTACCCTGTAAATTCCTACAAATTTCTACTTTCCATCACTTAGCCATTATTCAATTTGATAGAAACAAAACAAAATCTCTATACCAACTTACCAATGCTTCCCAATTAATTTTGAAAACCATCATTACCTTACACAATAATTCCATTTGTAGGTGGCTTCGTAGCCTCCATGGCAAGCACCCTGTAATATATGGTCAAAAAATTAAACATAGTCACATTAGTCACAACATTTTCAATCAAATGAAATAATTTTAACTATTAATAATTCATGCAATATCTAGTGATATTTTAACCACAGTACTTCCACAAGTACTTAGAGAGCACCAACCCTCTAATCATCAAAATTATAAATCACCTCACCATGTGCAAACTATCTTAGCCTCTCTTAAGACATCTACACAGTACACCTATGACCACCCAGAGAGCACCTAGCTCTCTAAGCAACGAAATGATCAGAATTTGCAACAAGTGCATGCCTTCTTAGCCTCATGCTAAAGACATTCATAAGATTGGTAATGTAATAAAGGAACTTACACTTCCATTAATTCCTTACTAGGCTTTTTTCCTGTCAATATGTACATAAAATATTTACACTATTATGTAGAAAATTAGTTTTTAACACAACACATAATTGATTAGTTAATTTGTTCTACTATGAAAACCATAGTGGAAAAATAATGCTCCTCCCAACCAATGGGAAATGGTTTCCACAAACTGATCTAGCCATTTTCACATCCAGACAGTTCTTGGACAGAGACCATACCAGGTCCATTTAAGAATTCCATTGGCTAACTAACTTAAGAATTCCAATGACCACACAAGATCCAATACATGATTCCTCTTGGAAGCATTCTACCTATTCCTCTGATCATGTCTTGTCTATGAAGAATTTTGGGTCTCCTCCAACAAGCTCCAAAATCTATAGAGTTGCCTTAGGTTTTTCCCCTCTTCACCATTATGGCCAACTTGTTTCCCTTAGTGAGATCATCTATCCCTATGGAGAGTAAATCCAGGTAGACAACCACCATCAACCCATCCAGGTAGGAAATCTCCATCAACCCAAGACACCTTAGCCTTTCATTTAGAAAATCCTATAGATTCACAAGCTCATGCAATGTACTAAATCACAGGACAAGAATCTAATTCTACTTTCAACCAGCGAAATTCAATAGATCGATGAAAAAAATATGAACAAGAAAAAGATAAATCAATGGAAAATAACACAATATGTATTTGGGGAAAGCCACTACTCAAAACCTCGCTATCTGTAGTGCATTTATTAGAAATATGAGTGAAGATACGAAGCTTGTTCTCACTAGAACAATTTTGCACAAGTATGCTCAACTCTCTTAGTTGAGAATCAAGCTCTTAGCGAACACTTAGCCAATTCTTCTGCCCTCCAAGCCCCTATTTTATTGTGCAATTCCTATGGCTAAATAGACCATATTAATGGGAATCCAGTGCTTCCAAAACTGCACAATCCAATCTAGGTTGACTTCTAGATTGCATGTATGATCTATACAACTCAGTAAATCATACAACTGATAGTAAATTGTCCCTGCACTCTAGTCTCAACTGGGTCTTTCTCAGAATTGACATGCATGAGTTTCTATTGAGGGAATCTTCAGTTAACTAGAGTGACACTTGTGGATGCACTAGTGCACCAACTGACTGTTAACTCTTTATTAGTTCCTCAAACAGTTTGGAACTAATTTAACTGAACATAACTCAGTAAATTAAGTTATCTAATTAAAACTCACAATTAAACTCATCCTAAACCCCTAAAACTTAGGGAGAACATATGCATGACTTCAGAAAGACTTCCAACTTGAAATTCTTAAGCTAATTAAGTTAATTAAACTTAATTAACTATTTACAAGTTGTTATGAGAATAGAACTCGAATTTAATTCATAGTTTAAATTCAAGGACAAATTTAAACTGGAATTTCTTGTTGCCATTTCTCAACATTTCACAACTGTTTAGCAAGTGAAATTCTCTTATAACACCTTTACCTAACGTAATTTACATAAATGGCCATATGCACATTATCATTAAAGCAAAATAATATTTTATGTACATCATGCATTCATACTGTCATCATGGTTCCAAAATATCTAGACTGATAGGAAACATAATTGACATATAGATGGTATACATTGTGATTTTCCAAATTACACAATCATGCATATCATAGCATTATATTTCTCATTTACGGTTGCAATTCACATTGCAACGTTTTACCTTCAGAGGTTCTCATGTTTCCATTAAACTACCCCTGCTTAATAAAAAATAACATTAGTCATAATTGTTTTAATAAAACCATACCTTCTACAAAATATTGTTATACATAAGAAATTTTGTCAATACATTCAGAATACATTTTGCATGCATCAATGTTCTCAATAATTCAACTTGTAGAAATGTATTGATTTTGTTACTTTTCATTAACCACTTTCATGCATCAAATGTAAGCATAACAAATAAGAATACATTTGTGAGATGCTACATCCAAGGAACTTTAAAACAAAGCTTTTATAAAGTTTTTTTTCCAAAACAACAGTTAAAGGACCGATACTTTAATCATTAACATTCTCATAGTTTCTAACCAATACAACATGTCATTTCATCTATACATATGCATCTCTACAACTATTAATGCATGCCCGCTAAAATCACCCTTGAATCATCAATGCGTAGAGTTGTGAGGCTTAAACAACAAGGCAATCAACATCTAATCTAATTACTACTATCATTAAGTTGATAGAACCATCTAGTTAATCACTTTAATGGCATTATTGTATCATGATCCATGTTCTTGTCACCTTCAAGAACTTTTAGTCATAAATATGAATTGTTTAAACAAGTATTCTCTTTCACAATCATTTTAGTTTCATGCATACAATACTATCTTGCATAAAAATATATGCAAATATTCATTAATGTGTAAATATCACTATAGTTAGGGTAATAATCCAAAAATTTCCAATTTCCCATAGTGTATTATTAGTAATAGACTAACATATGAAATAACTACCAAAATCATTTGTTTACAACTTGAAATAAGCTTTAATCAAAACCAATTCATGCATATAAGTTTTATTAGTTAGTAATGCAATATTAACTTATCAACGCTACCAAACATCTTAATGAAACCATGACAAGACTCAACTAACAGTTAGCTATTACTGTCAAGTCTCACTACTTGACTCATTGTTTATTTTTACATCTAAAAGGGTTATTTCAATGCCCTTTTAAAGAATTCTATTGTCCTCTTCAAGGACATCCCCCATCTTTTACATTCATGCATTTATTCTTTAAATATAGTGCATTTTAACTTTAGTCATGTTCATTAAATATATCATTAATATTTTCATATTTTTAAAGGTTCATAGTCAACTCTCACTTTCACTAGTGGGTACTTCATATTATTCGTAGGTGCATCAAAGGTTTTATTGTCTTTTCTCCTCGACAAGATTAAAATGTCATGACTGTAGTTTCGCAACAAACTTTGTTACTTACTACTCTTCAATACGATTATAAACATGCATCATGCATCTCATGTCAAAAGTAATATACTGCATAGTTTGATATTTAGATTATTAGAATCATACATGAGATCATGCCCACTAGTATCATACATTGATTTATTTTCTACTTACCATTTCCCAAAAGGTGCCAGTGCTGCAACCTTCAACTATGATAGCTCGATATTCAATAACGAGCCTCCAGGTCCCATCATTCTTCTGTACCAATACAACTGGGCTCCCACAAGGTGATGAGCTTGGATTGATCTGCCCTTTTTGCAATATTTCCTTGATCTGACTCTTGATCTCATCATTCTCCAGAACAGAGCATCAATAGATCGATCCATTGGGCAACAACACGCCCGGGGTCAGATCGATTGAGTGCTTGACCTAACAGTGCAGAGGTACCCATGTGGGTGAGGCAAAAATATCCCTGTACTCCTCCACAACCCTATCCATCTCTTCTTGTTTTGTAGATCATCCCTTCCTAGAAGTCGTGGCCAAAACCTTCTTCTTGCCCTAGGGGCGAATCATAAGGAAAACAAATTTCCTAATCTTGAAATGATCTTACTACATTTCTTTGTAGTGATCAAAGAGATGGCAGTAGGAGGGGCTACCTCTGTATCGTGTACAAATTATTCACAAAAATAATAATCATAGAGAAATGTCTAGACTCATAGAAAACATGTCACTTCGACAAGTATGGTTGTCCTAACAATACATCACAAACTTCAAGAGGAGCAATTTCACATAGTACCTCATCCGTGAAGGGCTTGATGTTGTAGGGAAAGTGACACTGCTGTCTGACACGAAGATATTTTCCTTTGTGAAGCCACCCGATGGTGTACAGCTGTGGATGTGCTGTAGTCTTCAGGCCCAGCCGCTTCATGACCTTTGCTGAAATGAGGTTCTTTTGGCTCCCATTGTCGACAATGAACAGTAGTGGAGAAACCTTCACCCACATCTGTGAGTGGAAGAAGCGTTCCCCCTCCTCTAGACCTTCAGGCTCAATATTCTAGATCTTGGTGGTGGCCATGATGGCACTGGGCTCTACATTAATGATCTGCTTCCCTTTGTCAGTTCTCTTATCAGGTTCTGATTCAGAGTCGAAACTTGCGTCTGATTCAAAAATATTCAACTCGTCCACCAGTGACTACTTGGAATGACACTCACTTTTATTGCGAGTGGAGCTCTTATGGAACTCACACCATTTTCTCGTGTCCTTCTTCGTCTTCGTAGTGTTGTTCTTTGCTTGGGGCTTCAGTGGGCTGTCTTGGGTAGCCCCACCTTGGCTTGGTCCTTTGTTATTTGGTTTGGGGGAGCCTTTTCCTTGCTTTGGATTTGCATATCCAAAGTTGCACTTCTTCTATTTAAACTTTTTCTCAATCTTGACAACATACCGATATGTCGTGCCAAGCGAATAAATGTATAGGAAATCCATCTCATCCCGGATGTTCTTGTGTAGACAGCCACAATACTTGAGAACCAAATGCACTCATTATCCTTGATACCTAGCTTCGTGTGAAGGGTATGTAAAATATTTTTTAACTCTGGCACATCTTGGTCCCTTCCTTGTCATAGCATGGTCCACTTTATGTGTTTGCATTCATAGCTCCCTACAGGGTAATATTGTTCCTTAATGGCGTCTCAGAAAGAATTCCAAGTGGGTGTGGCTGACAATAGTGATGGTTCACTCTCGTCCTTTTGTTCACAGTAGGTTTCCCACTAGTCCTTAACGTGTGGGGTGGCTTTGAGAAGTGCAAAAGTAATCTTTTTCCGATTGGAAAATTCAGGAATTGAAAAGTATCCTTCTATTAGATTTAACCATTTATCTACGACATTTGCATCTATTAGGCCTTAGAATATGGGAATATCGAAGTTAACTTGTACCTTAAAAGGAGTGGTGCCTCCAGAGTGGCTGTTGGATGAAGATGCATTGCCTATGGATAACTGTCGAAGGATCTAGGCAAAATTATCCATCATTGCATCCCTTTGTCCCTTGAGGGCTTCCTCGAGCAACATTTTGAAAGGATCTCCTCCCCCCTTGTATTTCTTTTCTTCCACCATAGGTGGTTGTTAGATTTTGTGAGGCTAATCTTGCAATGGTTCAACCAAATCAAGCCCTAACTCCTTATACCCTGAACTCGTTGGGGACATGAAAATAAAAATAGAGAAAGAGCAAACCACTTTGATACCATTGATATGAACTTAAATGGGAATGCAACAAATTACAAATATAATCATAATCATAGAGATTTAGCAGAAGAACACTTCATTTGATTAATAGAAAAATACTAAACTATGCTTACAAACAGAATGGAAATAAGATATCTCGGGCGATGGTAGGTTATCTCTAAGAAGAGATGTTGCCGTTACATGCCTTTAAACTATGTTACAATGAGGTTCAAGGGCCTATTTATTATTAGAAAACATGACAAAACCCTAAACAACAAAAATCCTAGCCCCAAGAGATTTAACACCAAGCGTTTGTGGGCTTATTAGCGTTAGTTGGGCAACCAACTTCCCAGGGTCATAACTTGATCATATTATCTCTGTTTGGCATGTACGATACCTTGTTGGAAATGTCTCTTTGAGTAATAAAGGTTTCATTGCTAGCACTTACCCACATCTTCCGGACTGCGGCAGACCCCAAAAAAACGTCGTTTAGGGGCTCAAAAATGCTCTAGAAGTTCAGAACCTGAAAAATTGCTAAAACTAGTAAATGCTGAAATGAACAAGGAAACATATGAAACTGACTTGGGGGTCTAGGTGGAATAGGTGGGTGGCCACCAATATCCACCTGGATCATTTCTCCCCCCTTGGGAGGACCCTGGTGAAGGAGTTGGCTGCCTTTGACAACTCAATATAACTGTATCCTCTTTTGGCGAGTGTTCTTGATCTGTGTGTCCATGATTTGATCAGTTGTGGCCTGTTCCATCCAGTTTAGGTTGAGCTCTATTGGTGTGAGATGTTCTGCAATGTTAGATGTGTCCAACAATGGTGGAAATTATGGCTGAAGGCGATCTTAATTGAACACTGGGTGCATACCAAAGAACGGTGGGATGTTGACCACGAAGGCATTGTTATCGATGACCTTGGTGATGGTGTATGGCCCATATCAGAGTGGGCGAAGCTTGCGGTGGGGTCCAACAAGGCACTCCTTCTGCAAATGTAGCCAAAATTTGTCACCCACCTAGAACTTGTGCGGCACTCGACACTGATCATGGCACTGCTTGTACTTAGCATTGGCTTTATCCAATATATCATGGACCTATTAGCAGATTTGAATGTGCTTAATGAAGTTGTTAGCCCTTTCAGCTTTGGACTGAACGTGAATCAAGTCTACTTGAGTGGCTGCAAATGGTTTGGCCACATAAATGGGTCATAATGGCTGAAATCCAAACCCTACCTGAAAGGGGCTGTGGCCTGTTGAGCTGTGGAGAGCTTTGTTGTAGTTGTGATGGAGATAGGGGAGAATTTCATCCTATGTGCGTGGATGCTTTCGAGTTGTACATGTGCAAAATGTGTATGATCATCTTGTTGACAACCTCTGTTTGGCCATCAGTTTGGGGATGGAAAGTCATGGAATTAGTAAGTTTTGTATCAAGCATCGACCAAAGACTTGACCAAAATGCACTCAGGAATCTGCTATCCTGATTTGAGACAATGGACTGTGGGATCCCAAAGTGTACCCACACTCACTAAAAGAATATCGTAGTAGTTGCCTCTGTTGTGATACTCTTCTTGCAGGATGCCATGATGGCCACCTTACAGAATCCGTTGACGATCACGAAAATGAAATCATTTCCATGCTTAGTAGAAGGAAGGCCCGACATGTAATCCATGGAGACAAATTCCCAAGGCCGGCTAGGAGTAGGTAGAGGAGTATACAAGCCTTGATTCTTGATAGTTGGTTTGGAAATGGCATAGGTCGTTCAGGATCTAATGTACTTCCCAAAATCCTGACAAAGTTTCATCCAATAAAAATACTTCTGAAATAAAACCACTATTTTCTCTACTCTGAAATGTCCAGTGACCAGACTGTAGTGCGCCTACCAAATCATCTTGGAGCGCTCATTTGAAAGAACACAGATCTGTCCTTGGTGGCATAACAGTTCATCCTAAAGGTGAAAATTTGGAACTTGCTTCCCTTCCAGGAGTGCCTGGTATATGCTTCCAAATTTTGGATAGCTCTTGTAAAGATTCGGCCACCTCAATGTCTCGTGTCCACAGGAGTCGAGCACAGTGATCAACGCCATGACCGGTGGTTGGCTAAGGTAATCAATGATGTTATTGGTGTTGCCCTTCTTATACTTAATGTTCAAATGGAACTATTGCAGATAGCTGGTTCATTTCTGATGGTGATCGTTCTGTAACTTCCCTTGTGTTCGTATGAACTGTAGAGGTTGGTGGTATATGTGGATAACCGTTTCCTTCCGTAGAATGTAATGCTTCCATTGAATTTGTTGTAAGTGGAGTACTTTCAGACTGTGTCTAAAAGTCTCTCACTGTTGTAAGCCACTAGATGCCCATGTTGAGTAAAAATTGCACCAATAGCATAGTCAGAGGCATCTATCTCAATATCAAATGGTTGTTGCAGGTCTAGTAATGTGAGCACTAGTGAAGAACATAGGTGATTCTTCAACTCGAAGAATTCTTTTATTATGGGTTTCCGACCAAGAAAACTTTTCTTTCACTCCGCTCTTGGTGACTTAACTTAAACGCCAAGTGATGTGAGAGAACCCCAACATGAACCTACTGTAGAAATTGGAAAGACCCAAAAATATGCAGAGCTCTATTAGAGTGGTGGGGCTAGCCAATCCCGAATGACTTGTATCTTGGATGGATCCACATGTACACCCTGCTCATCAATGATGTATCCCAGATATTGAACCTGGGTCAGGCCAAAGGTGCATTTCTCCAAGTTAGCACACAACTTGTGTTGTCGCAGAGTTTGAAGGACTCGTTGAATATGGTAGAGGTGCTCTTTCCAACACTGGTTGAAGATAAAGATGTCATCTAAATACACCACCATGAATGCATTGGTTAAGGGTTGCAAGATGTTGTCCATCAATCTCATGAAGGTTGCAGGGGTGTTCGTCAATCTGAACAGCATGACCAACTATGCGAAAAGGCCCTCCTTGGATTTGAAGGCAGACTTCCACACATCAGAAGCTTCGATATGCACCTGGTGATAATCCGACTTCAACTCAATCTCGCTGAAATATTTGGCCCCTTTGAGCTTGTCCAGAAGGTCATCAATCCGCGGGATTGGGTACCTATTATGGACAATGATCTTATTCAGCACCCGATAGCCAATACAGAGCTTCTAGGTCCCATCCATCTTCTATAGCAATACAATTAGGCTCCCACAAGGTGATGAGCTTGGCCTGATGTGCCCTTTCTGCAATAGTTCTTGAATATGCCCGATGATCTCATCGTTCTCCAGAATAGTGCATCGATAGATCAGTCCATTGGGCAGTGGCGTGCCTAGGGTCAAATCGATGGAGTGCTTGACCTAACAGTGCAAAAACACCCATGTGGGTTAGGTGAAAATATCTTTGTACTCCTCTATGACCTTCTCCATTTGTTGTTGCTATGTAAAGGAGCCATTCCTGGAAGTCATGGCCACAACCTTCTTCTTGCAATGAGGGCGAATCATAAGGAAATAAATTTCATGGTCTGGGAAATGATCTTACTTCATTTCTTTGCAGTGATCAAAGAGATGGTGGTAGGCCGGGCTACCTCCGGTATCATGTACAACTTATTAGCCAAAGAAATAATCACAGAGTGAGGTCTAGATTCATATACATCATGTCACTTCCACAAGTATGGTTTTCCTAACAATACATCACAAAATTCAAGAGGAGCAACATCACACAATACCTCATCCATGAAGGGCTTGATGCCGTAGGGAAGGCGGTATTGCTGGTTGACACGAAGATCTCATCCTTGGTTAAGCCACCCAATGGTGTATGGCTGTGGAGGTGTTGTAGTCTTTAGTCCCAGCTACTTCATGACCTTTGCTAAAATGAGGTACTTTTGGCTCCCGCTGTCAACAATGAACTGTAGCAGAGAAACCTTCACCCACATCTATGAGTGGAAGAGGTGTTCCCCCTCCTTTGGATCTTGAGGCTCAATCTTCTTGATCTTGGTGGTGGCCATGGTGGCATTGGGCTTTGCATCAATAATCTTCTTCCCTTTTTTAGTTCCCTTATTAGGTTCTGATTTAGAGTTGGAACCTACATCTGATTTAGAAGTCTTCATCTCGGCCACAAGTGAATGCTTGGCCCGACACTCACTTGTATTGTGAGTGGATCTCTTATGGAAATCACACCATTTTCCCATGTCCTTCTTTGTCTTGGTGGTGTTGTTCTTTTCTTGCGGCTTTGGTGGCTGTCCTAGTTAGCCCACCTTGGCTTGGTCCTTTGTTATGTGGTTTTGGGTGCCTTTTCCGTAATTTGGATTTGTAGATCCAAAGTCCTGCTTCTTCTGTTTAAACTTCTGCTCAATCTTAACAACGTACCGATACGCCATATCGAGCGAGGAAATGTCGAGGAACTCCATCTTGTTCTAGATGTACTTTTGTAGACAACCGTGGTACTTGAGCACCAAATGCCACTTAGTATCCTTGATACCTAGCTTTGTGCGAAGGGTATGGAAAATATTTGTGAACTTTAGCACATCTTGGTCCTTTCCCTGTCTAGTAATGCGAGCACTGGTGCCGAGCAGAGGTGATGTTTCAACTCTGTGAATGCCTTCTGTTGAGATTATGACCAAAAGAATTTTGCTTTCACTCCTCCCTTGGTGACTTGACTTAAGGCACAAGTGATATGAGAGAATCCCAACACAAACTTGCGGTAGAAATTGGCAAAACCCAAAAATCTACGGAGCTTTGTCAGAGTGGTTAGAGATGGCCAATCTCAAATGACTTGGATCTTGGTTGTTGTTATGAAACCAGCTCAAGAAAAGATAGAAAAGATAGATCAACGCCTTAGAATTCAGCCTCTTCGAGGGGGCAACCTCCTTTACATTACATAAATGAACAATTCTTGGATGATACAAATGAAAAGACCTCCTTTCTATATATAGGAGTCTAAGGGATCATTATATAATCAGAGCCTACATAACAATAATAATGTAAGGGCACAATAATAACAATAGTGGGCTTCTATGGGGCACAATAGTAACAATATGGGCACTACATGGGTACATCAATATAATAAGATGGTTGTACTAATAATAATAAGGGGTTACACTAGTAGTATAGGGGCCTAACATGCCCCTCTCCTTCAAAAAGTGTTGTCCTCAACGCTTGAGTAGTTCTTGATGCTTCTGTGTAAACTTCTTGTCCTCCGATGTGGAACCTTCAGTGGGTAAGTTCTTCCACTTGATGAGATACTCTGAAATTGATTGATTTCGTAGCTGTCAGGTTCTTGTTTCTGTGACTACTCCAGGTTCCAATATGATTTTTCCTTCTTCTTCAATTTCTGGAAATATTGTTTGAATTAGGATCTTTTGCAACTTTTGAATAAGGGGCCATACTTCTTCATCCTTCTTCGATTCGTCCCTTGCTTCGTTTATCCAATCTGGTTGGATAATAGAAATAGCACAAAATAATGCTTCCACATCCTCATCCTTGAAGAGTCTTCCCATTCGGTAAGGTCGCCATTTTTTAAG